>SNVD02009167.1:0-22500 GCA_013180625.2 Boswellia sacra | reverse complement strand
ACAATTAAAATTGAAATATTTGTTATAATAAAACTTTGTTCGAATAAGAATATATTCATGAATCAATTCCAAGAATTCTTAATCAACTTACCCTGATGTTTATCCACTAGTTACTTCCTTTTAATTCCGTGGCTTACTTCCATAGAATTATCCCTCTAACAAAATGATTAAAAAAAAGTATATTAATCTAAGACCTTTAAGAAGTCTGAATAACTACTTCAAAAACCAACTTCACAGTTTACTCCCAAGAACTACATGAACGAAGAATCATGGTGAACACTGCCACAAAACTATGTTTATAGCACTCAACACAATTATATGCATTAAAAAGATAGGTATAAAAAGAAAAAAGTTTGGCTTTCTCTCCCAATAAAAATTTCAATCAATTAGTCAAATTCTTTGCCTTCCACTAATAAACTTCTAGACTATTATCCAAACTAGTGTTTTCCACTTTCACCTTGTGTTGCTGTCCTGCTGTCAACTTTCAGCATACAACAACAAGGTTCCCATAAAACTAACCTCAAGATCTCATCTTAACTAGAGTTTTTTCAACAGTTGGCTTACTGTTAATAATTAATCAAAGAAGTATCATGGAATGTATTTTTCACTTGTCAAACCTTTGTTCAGGCAAAGATTCTTTATTGAAATGTATCAAACAATTTTATTAAATTATCCAAAGCATCAAACAACATTATATGCAAGAAACAGACAACTGTAAGCAAAACACAACATGAGACTAGAAAAAGCTCTAGAGCTAGACACAGCAACATGATTAAATTTTAATCATATTCCACGAAGAACTTTAGTATATTGCTTTTAAATCTTTTCAGCTTTAATTAGAGACTACTTTGCGTCAACCTGATCAGCTGAATTCAAAGTTTCACAATTAATTTTTTCTTGATTGACATATGAGAACTGAGGTGTTTAAATTTGATGCAGAAGACAACTAGCAAAATGAGGTGTGTCCTAGTTAATTTACACTAACAAACATTTTTTATTTTTATTTTAGCCGGTTAACAAAACAAAAAGTTTTAAATGCTCGTGAAATTTACAGGCAAAACCTTAAGAATATTAAACAAAACTAGCTTGAAAATTACATGAATACGAAACTTATTCATACTAGCACAACAAAGGGATGAATACAAAATTTATTCATACACAACCAGTAGGCTGGAAATTTTTACAACACAATTCCTATACTAGCACAACAAAAACGAACTCAAGGGTTTTCAACAAAAACTTATCATGTTGGCTACATTATCAGCTAGTTTTGATACCTTTGTACTACTTCAAATTATGGACTTACAAGGAAAGCAAATCATTTTCAATATTTAATCATTGAAATAATGAAGAATATTTGTACAAAGAACACATTATTTCTAAACGATAAACTAAAAGAAATTGATTAGAAACAACAGCCTTCCAAGTAAATATATATAAATTTTTAAGGATGGGTTTAGGATGGCCCAATATTTTGTATATCATTTACAATCTCATCACAAAATCCGTGTAGTACTAGTTTAATGCTTGATTTTCACATGTGAACACATGCATGTTGGATCCACTACTAGTGATATGTTGACATGATTAATTAAGTTTAAATGATTATAGCCAATCGTGATAATGAAACATAGGAAGTACTCACAATTGTTTAATTTCTATTTGATTCAAGCTACAATTAACAAGCTCCAATTTCATCTTTATTAATCTTCAAGTTATAGTAAGATAACTGATTTTAAATGTAATTATCAGTTTTCAAAGAAGAACTTCAAAGGTCAATGGTATACCATAACATGTATATTAATAATTAATTGAATTTTAAATTAAGAAAACATACAATTACGAACACATAACGGAACTGGTAGCTAGTCTAAATAAATTATATTTTGACCACTTTCAATATGCAAAAGGGTGCTTGTCAACCATTACCCTTTGATCCAAGAACAGAAAGTTTCAATTAAAAAAACGAAAGTCACTTCTCAAGGTAAAGTGTTTTGTCAAAGACAAGTATATTACATGGATATGGACGATAAGATAAACAAAGTTAGTGTAATGATCAAATAAGTTAGATTCAATGACTCCACATTACTTGGCTAATTAATCTCAAACTCAAATCAGTTTATGTTGTCACTGATTCAGAAAATGATGCTGACATCATCAATCGATCAGCTAATTAAAATGCTTTTCGAAAGTACTTTCAAACAATATTATTTATATTTGACAAAAAATTACAGGTTGTATATAAGGTTATTCAGTCAGCTCATCGACTGGCTCCATTCTCTCTAGCTTCCTACCTACCAATCTTTACCTGATTATTTTCAACTCTGGCTCTGTCAAATTTTGAACTATATTATATATTAACTAGTTTATTATACATCTTTCTTTACTAAGATATTAACTACAATAATATCAGCTGACCAAACTAACTTTCATTACTTTTATGTTAAAGGCACAAGTATGCACCTCGAGAGAATCAAAACATATAATTGAGAAATTTGATTCCTGGTGGAGATAATAATGTATCTAAATTTGATTGGAAAAGACAAAGGGGACAACATCATTGCTCCACTATACCATGATCGATCATAACATGTATTTGTGTGTGTGTGTGTGTGTGTGTGTGTGTGTGTGTGTGTGTGTGTGTGTGTGTGTGTGTGTGTGTAAGCAAACAAATTCTTATTATAGATAGATCTTCAAACAAATAGTTGATAACCAAATATTTATTTTTGAATCTGAACCCGTGAACATATCAAACCAACAAAATCTAAGAGACCCAATTTGATATTAAAGAAGTCAAGTCCTAGCATCTTCTAATTTCCTTTCTTTTCTTAGATAATTAAGTAAAGGGAAATGTTAAACTAAAATCAGAAATAATAAGCATGCAATTACAGAATAAAGAGTTGATAATTAAACAACCAACTCACAATTATTAAGCTGGCTTTATCCATCACTCTTTGCTCATCAAAACAGTACCCCTCTCGGTAACATAACATAACATATATAACTTGTCATCTGAAGCCCCAAACCCACCATGAAATATTAATATTAACATCATTTACTCATGACGTTTTGCATACTCATTTGTTCATAAAATAAAATTGATTAATAAACAGATATGTGATCATGCATGTGATGAATCTACAAAGAAGAAGAAAAAATCCAGGAAAAGTAAAAGTAAAAGAAATCAGAGAAAAAACAATAAGAAACAAAAACAAGCAAAATTGTCATTTGCTCATGACGTTTTGCATTCTCATTTGTTCATAAATTGCTTAATAAACAAATATCTGATCAAGCATGTGATGAATCTGCAGAGAGGAACAAACAATCTGGGAAAATTAAAAGTAAAAGAAAGTTAAAGCACTCAAAAGAGAAGAGATAGAATCCATAGGACTCGAAGAGGCAATGCCGACTGTGGTAGTAACTGGCGTCAGCGGCGGTCACTGAGGGAAGAAGCAGCCGTGTTTCAATTTTTCTCGAAACGGAAGAGGCAATCAGCAGTGGCTTTTAGGGTTTGCGATTGAAGATGCAATTGAAGGCAGTTTTTAGGGTTTTGAGAAATTGATAAGAGGGAGAGAACAAAAAGAGCCGAAAAGAGGGGCGGAGGGGGGGCAAATGGGGTGGGCATCTGTCGGGTGGGGTTAGGCCCAATTACATATACCTAATTCGGGTTCGATAAAGAAAAATGTATCTAATATAGGATAGAAAACATGTTGAATTTGATATAATCTGAACTTATTCAGATCGGGTCAGGTCTCATCAGATAAGATCGGATTAGATTTTAACCCAATAAAGTAATTTAAACTCAAATTATAATTTTACTTATTTTTATTTTTCTTTTTATAATGAAAATGTTATAATATTTAGGTATTATTATTTTTTATTATTCATAGTTATATTACAAATTAGAATGACAAATTGACAACAAAAAGGATAAAAATAATTCATATAAATGTACATAAATTTTTAATCAAAATTTCAAAAACCCAATAATTTAAGAAATTAAAAAACCAAGATAATGAGATAAAGCTAAAAGCATAATCTTATTCTCGTGGTTGAAGAGCAAAAAAAAAAAAAAAAAGAAAGAAAGAAAGATTCGTGACATGGAGTAAAGTAGTTAACAAAAAAGAGGGCAAAAAAAAAAGACATGAGTAAGACGTAAGAGCTTACGGTGAGGAAGGTGGTGAGGTGAAAGAGATGATATTTGATGATGATCATGAGAAAGAGGACTGATTGGTGAGGAAGGTGATCCAGCCGCCAATTGAGAGAAGGGCGAGAATGAGGATTGAATGAAAAGATTAAAGTGGGGCTAGGGTCATGAGAAAAGTTATATTTATACCCCTATTTTTGTGTGCTAAGATCTATAATATTAGCATATGTCTAATAAATGAGGTGATGACACATGTATGTAATGATGCTTTAAAATAAATGATCGGGTTCGAGTCGGGTTCAGGTTTTGTATAAAATATCTGATCAATACCCGATGTTTGTCGGTTCACTTTTAATATGCGAAATCGGGTTTTTCTATTGAAATACCCGAATAAACGCAATTCGGGTATGATCGGGTCTAGTAAAAGTGCCCACCCCTAGAAGCAATACATGTTAATAGGGTTTGGGATATTTTAAGAATTTTATATTTTATTATTGTTATACATGTCACTTAATTAAATTATGGCAAATAATTATTATCTACGATAATCATGCATAATCAATTACTAATCATCAGATTAGTTAACCGCTAATTATCGAACAATTAGTCACTAATTGACCATTAATTATGGCATAATTAACAATTAATTACCTACATAATTAACTACTAATTATGCATAAGGCTACTAATTATTTACCGCTAATCCTATGCTAAACATGGCATAATTAACTAAATTATTTATACACTAAATATGGCATAATTATTCCTAATTACACCTAGACTAATCATGACATAATTAAAAATAAATAAAAATTTAAATATTAGAAAAGGCTCTTAGAACCTTACCTAACTCTGATCACAATCAGAGAAAGAATCTTGACTGTAGAAAGCACAGTGAAATATCAAATTTCTAGGTTTTGTCCCACCAGAATCGCCTGGCTTCAACCTAAGGCCGACTGCCTTATACAGGCCCTCTAACGGGTAAGAAAATGAGTTTTTTTCCCGATGTGGGACTGTAGCTATAGGCACGCACCTCTACTATATGTGCTACAAGGGTTTTTAGATCCTTATAAGGTGTAAGCATAAAGAAGCATGCCTATAAGGTTATAGGCGTCATCCCCCGCTTGTAATAATTAGAGGTGCACACGTACAAGGTTACAAGTGTCATCAACTGCCTGTAATAACTAGGGGAATCCGCCTCTAACTAGGGGTGCGTACCTGTAGTGCTGAAGGAGCCAGCCCTAGCCTACAAGTGCCAACCCTGTTTCTAGGTTTTCGTACCAACTTTCATCGTATACATTAGGCGAACATGGTTCCGAGGGTTTTAACCTCTCCCTACCGACACCGCACTGGTCCTAAGCCAACTAAACTTTTCTGCATCATTCTTGATGTTAATTTTTGGTGTATCCATGGCTCAGAAAAATCCTCTGATTTGATGTCTCTGGTTATCATCATTGGGCCTAATAACCATAAGCAAAATTCTAATGCTTTACAAGACTTATTGTCACTAAGTGCCTGATTACGTGGTTTATAGATTTTTAGTAAACAACCATTTCGATAAGTTAGAGAAGAAAACATATCATTTCTAGAATGAGAAGAATATGCTCCGAGAAGTCATATATTGTTTGATGTTTAGTGTATCTTTTTATATTTATTTTATAGAAAAGATTGATCTGCAATGACACATAAATAATTTTTAGAAATTTTTATACATTTAATATTCTAGTAGTGAAACTTTAAGACGTCCTATGATTACAAAGATATATGCTTATGTCTTAGGAAAAGCATAGAAGTATGCATGAGATTCAGAGTTATGTATATGTAGATTATTAAGCTACAATATCATTCTCTCTACCTAGACTTGTAAGGTTTTGAGTTAAAGTTTTATGTAGGTGTTATATTTAAGAAAAACATATAAGTTGTTATATTTTTCGGATATTATAGATGTTATTTTGGATAATCATTTATGTATTTCTATAAGTGATATGTATTATGTTGAGATATAGGATTGGGTAAATGTTTAGAGTAAAGGTAAATGAGTGAACTACTTATATAATTTAAGAATATTATGTTATCTTGGCAAAGTAGTTAAGGAGTTCTATAAAGTGTCTTCCTTATAATGAGTTAAGAAATGTGTATAGCTGTTTTTAAAAAGTAAAGCTTACAAAGAAATAATGAGAATAAAGAGTTATTTATATGTTGAAGGGGGCTTTCATCTTGCCAAAATGTTTACGACCACGACACTGTTTCAAAACCTTTTTTGAGACTTGAGGGAACACAAATGAGCCATGGGCACGTCTGAAGAAATGAGTAACCACTCAATTATTCAATTGGAAATAAATGGGGGCAATCTGATCCCTCGCTTCGGGACCTAAACTACCCTCATCCCTTTAGAGATAGGTTTAGGAAGTTAGGTACGAGTTCTTCAACACGTCCGAATGTAAATTCGGCCTCCACTTAGGAAATACGAAAAAGAAATATCTCGTATTGTTACTTAATCTCCTTATCATTATTTGTTTTATGCACACATTTCCTTTTTTATCTTTATTAGGCATGTAAAATGATTATTCAATCAATGACAGTTGTATATTCATACAAAGAAAGAGGAAGGAGAATGGATTATATTTCTTTTCAAACATGGGGGAATATGAGAGGATTCCAACAATTGTTATTCAACAATAAAGTAAGTTTTATATTTCATCCATACAATCCATTGTATACATCATAGACATTCAAGTTGAGACTCGAAAGATAATGAATTCTTCACCATCATTTGTGAGTCTATTCAATGTCTATGAAGTCTCTACATACATATTCATGTTGTTCAAGTATTCATTCTAAGTGATGGTCCCTTACCATCAATAGGAGTCCATCATCACTTTATGACATCATATAATCACACTTCTAATCATGATATATTCATACATTCATAAACAATAAAAAAAGGCCATAATCTAATATCATGGCATTCTAGCCTATATTTTGATAAATTCTATCATTGCAATTCTACCTATCATAATTCATATCCATTATCATGGCATTTCTAACCTAAACATGGCATTCAGGGCAAATTCTGTTAGCCCTAAGGCTACATGATAATTTTGTTGATAACAATAAACAATGATTAATTGAGATTTACTAACATGTTTATTTATGTACAAGAGTAAGATCATTGAAATAATTTTAAAATGAAGAAGAGGCTTATTAAAATGAAGTGTTGAAGCTAAGGAGAAGACTACATGTTAAAGGCACCAAAGTTTAAGAACAAGGATTGACTCAAGGAATGTGACACATGAGCAATGTTCAATCAATTGGTCATATATATCTCTACAAATATCCAAATGACGTGATTCTTGAGCCTTTGGAAAGCTTACTCAATTTATAACATTTCATATGTTTTAATGAAATTCAAATTTCAAGTGCAAGGTTGTCCAAATCATCATGCAAGTTGAAAGACAAATGGAAGCATCTGACATGAGCACCGAATACTCCTTTGACATATCTTGAGCTAGAAAAATCAAAATGACTTGATTCTTATGGCATTGGAAAGATGACTTAATGAAGAACATTTCATATGTTTTGAAGAAATTCAAATTTTAAATAGAAGGCTGACATAATTGACATGCAATTCGGTGGACTGACACACAGAAGAAAAATCAACTCACATGAGCACTGAATGGTGTTTTGGCCATATCTTAAGATAAAGATATCCAAATGCTTTGATTCTTAATGTTTTGGAAAGCTTATTCAAATATGCAGATCTTTTATGTTTTGAAGAAATTCAAATTTCAAACGGAAGGCTGACAGAATTATCATTCAATTTGGTGGACTGACACAAGGAAAGAAAAATCAAGTCACATGAGCACCGAATGGTGTTTTGGCCATATCTTGAGCTACAGATATCCAAATGACTTGATTCTTGATGCGTTGGAAAGCTTATTCAAATGTTCATATCTTTTATGTTTTGCAGATTTTCAAATTTCAAACGGAACATTAACAAAAATGGCAGACAAGATTACGGTTTTTATGGTGGGCAGAAAATTTGGAGATGGTGTCTTCACTTGATTAAGTTCATCTCATTTGCCTATAAAAGGAGCCATTCTCCCATGCATTCAACAAGAAAAGAGAAGCATCTATCAAGCAAAAAAAAAAACAAGAAAAACATCAAGTTTAGAGAGCCTTTATATTCTTTATCTACTCTTTGAAGAGAGTTGTACTTTTGTTGTAAGAATTTTCTTTGTTCTTGTATTGTGGTGAGAGTGAGATCTTCTTATAAAGGATAAAAGTTATCCTTGAGAGAACTCTTTCCTTGGTGAGGTTGTTCATCAAGAAGAACTCTTGGTGTGGTGTTATCAAGAGTTGAAGAAAGTTGCCTTGATGAGATTGTTCATCAAGAAGAACTCTTGGTGTGGTGTTATCAAAAGTTAAGGAAAGTTGCTTTGGTGAGGTTGTTCATCAAGAAGAACTCTTAGTGTGGTGTTATTAAAGGTTGAAGGAAGTTGCCTTGGTGAGGTTGTTCATCAAGAAGAACTCTTGGTGTGATGTTATCAAGAGTTGGAAGAAAAAGTCTTGGTGAGGTTGCTCATCAAGTAAGTTGTAAAGATTTCTACAACTTAGTGGAAAGCTTAGCTCATGGAGCTAGGAGCCCGTTGACGTAGGCAAGGTTTGCCGAACCACGTAAATTGAGTTTGCACTCTCTCTATCCCTATCTCTTTACATTTACTTGCACTTGTGATTGTTCTTTATTGATATTCTCTTGATTGCATTCTATTTTCATCTTCTTCACACCTTTATTCTTAAAGAAATAGTTAAATAATTTTGATTTTCAAGAAAAGTTTCTAAATCCGTTTTGATAAATAAAAACCCAATTCACCCCCCCTCTTGGGTTGCCATACCTGGGTCAACAAGTGGTATCAGAGCAAGGTTGCTCAATTTTTTAAATCTTAATCGATTTTTGAGCTATGGCAACTTTTAATTCAACTTCATATGTTGAGGGACTTTCTATCTCTAGACCTCCATTTTTTAATGGAAGTGATTACTCTTATTGGAAAACTAGAATGAGTATTTTCTTGAAATCTTTTGATTATGATTTGTGGTCTATTGTTTTGGAAGGACCTTTTGTTCCTACCAAAATTGAAAATGGGGAATGCATGCTTAAAGAACCTAAAGAGTTTAGTGAAGATGATAAAAAGAAATTGAGTTTGAATGCTAAGCTATGAATGTGTTATATTATGCTCTAGATAGAAATGAGTTTAATAGAATATCTACTTGTTCTACGGCACAAGAAATATGGCACACACTTGAAGTAACTCATGAAGGAACTAGTCAAGTTAAAGAATCCAAAATTAGTATGCTAGTTCATAGTTATGAGCTTTTTAAGATGAAATCGGATGAATCAATTTCTGAAATGTTTACTAGATTTACGGATATTATTAATAGTTTGAAATCTCTTGGTAAATCTTATTCTAATGTTGAAATGGTGAGAAAGATTCTTAGGTGTCTACCAAAATCTTGGGAGCCAAAGGTGACGGCAATTCAAGAAGCAAAGGACCTCACCAAACTACCATTAGAAGAACTTATGGGTTCTCTCATAACTCATGAAATCATCTTGAAGGAGAATGGAGAAGAAAATTGTGAAGTGGCAAACATGTTAAGTGAAAATAAGGTAAGTATTCTAAACTATGATCCTAAGCTTTCATATGATGAATTACTTGAAGCATTCCAAAATTTACATGTGCAAGTTGATAAACAAAATTCAAAAATCAATGCTTTAAAAAAGAAGTCAAAAATCATGTTATCTCAATTAGAAGAGTTGGTGGAAATAAATGAAGCTTTAGAAAATGAAAATGAAATTTTAAAGCAAAAAGATTTTGAAAGTTTGGAAAGTCAAATACATTTTTTAAAAACTGAAAATGAGATTTTAAAACAAAAGGATTTTGATAAATTAGAGAAAGAAAATGTTATTTTGAAAAAGGAAAATAATGACTTAAGAAATATTGTTGATAGTTTTACAAAAAGCACAAAAAATTTGAATTCTATGTTACAAAAGCAAAGGTGTGTTTTTGATAAAAAAGGGTTAGGATATAAAAGTCATAAAAATCAAAACTATTTTAAAAACTATTTTGTTCATGCATCTTCTAGGAATAATCCTAATCATTCATGTAATTATTGTGGAAGAAAAGGACACAAAATGCATTCTTGTTATATTAAGAGAAATCCTAATTTGAAACAAATATGGATTCTAAAAAGGACCATAACTAACCCCCAAGGACCCAAGAACATTTGGGTACCAAAAAGTCGCTCTTTTAATGTTGATTGTAGAAACAAAGAAGTGGCAAACACAAGTGGTACTTAGATAGTGGATGCTCAAGACATATGACCGGAGATGCCTCCAAGTTCTCAAGATTATCATGAAGAAAGGAGGATATGTGACCTTCGGTGATAATGCCAAAGGAAGGGTAATCGGACATGGTGATATTGGTAACCCTTCTTCACCTATTATTAAAGATGTTTTGCTTGTTCATGATTTAAAACATGATTTGATTAGCATTAGTCAATTGTATGATAAGGGATATTTTGTTACTTTTGAGCATAATACATGTGTGATTAAGGATGTTAGTAACAATAATACATTATTTGTAGGTAATAGATGTGGTAATATTTATACAATTGATATTGATGTTAATGATCATGTAGAAAATTGTTTCATTGTTAATCATGATGCTTGGTTATGGCATAGAAGGTTAGGTCATGCTAGCATGGACACAATTTCAAAAATTTCTAAAAATGATTTAGTTGATGGTCTTCCAAAAATAAAATTTGAAAAGGATTAGATTTGTGATGCTTGTCAATTTGGAAAACAAGTGAGAACTTCTTTTAAACAAAAGAAATTTATTTCAACAAATAAACCTCTACAATTACTACATTTGGATTTATTTGGACCATCAAGAACTCAAAGCCTTGGTGGAAAGTATTATGTTTTTGTTATTGTGGATGATTATTCAAGATTCATTTGGGTATTATTCTTGAAAACTAAAAATGAGGCCATACAAGCTTTTTCAAAATTTGCAAAAAGAGTCCAAAATCAAAAAGGGTATTCTATTGTGTCCATTAGGAGTGATCATGGTGATGAAGTAGACAATGTTGCATTTGAAAATCTTTGTGATGAAAATGGTTTTGAGCATAATTTTTCCTCACCTAGAACTCCACAACAAAATGGTGTTGTTGAGAGGAAAAATAGGACTATCCAAGAAATGGCTAGGACCATGTTACTTGAAAATAATTTGCCAAAAATATTTTTGGGCCGAAGCCGTTAATACCGCATGCTTTATAATCAATAGAGTCCATATTAGAGCTTTAATAAAGAAAACTTCTTATTAACTTTGGAAAGGAAGAAAACCCAACATTGGATTTTTTAAAGTTTTTGGATGTAAATGTTTTACTTTAAACACCAAGGATAACCTTGGAAAATTTGATGCAAAAGCCGATGTTGGAATTTTTTTTGGCTACTCCAACTATAGTAAAGCATATAGAGTTTTTAACAAAAGACTCTTACTATTGAAGAATCTATGCATGTTGAATTTGATAAAACTAATGTTATTTCTTCAAAGAATTTAGATGATGATATTGTTGAGATAGAAAGGCAAATCAAGGAATCAAGTCTTGATGAAACGAGCCAAGATGAATGACAACTTCAACAAGAAAAGCTTGTGGAAGTAAATGATTCTTCCCAAGAATTACCAAAGGAATGGAGGTATGCAAAAGCTCACCCTAAAGATCTCATTATTGGTGAACCATCACAAGTTATGAAAACTAGATCTTCTTTTAAGAACTTTTGTAATCATTTTGCTTTTGTCTCTCAATTTGAACCAAAATCTTTTAAAGAAGCCGAAATTGACGAAAGTTGGATTTTTGCTATGCAAGAAGAATTGAATCAATTTGAGAGAAATCAAGTTTTGGAATTAGTCCCTAGACCTAAAAATCATTCTATTATAGGCACTAAATTGATTTTTAGAAATAAAGTAGATGAAAATGGCACCATTATTAGAAACAAAGCTAACTGTGCTCAAGGATACAATCAAGAAGAAGGTATGATATGAGAAAACTTTGACCGGTTGCTAGATTACGAATCAATTAGAATGTTGTGTGCATTTGCATATTATAAAAATTTTACATTATATCAAATGGATGTCAAAAGTGTATTTTTTAACTGGTTACATATGGAGGAAGTATATGTAGAGCAACCTCTTGGTTTCAAAATCATGATTTTCCAAAACCATGTTTCAAACTCAAAAAGGCACTTTATAGCTTGAAACAAGCACCAAGAGTATGGTATGATAGATTGTGCAAATTTCTCATTGATAATGGTTTTGAAATGAAAAAAGTTGATACTACTCTTTTTGTAAAAACAAAAAATGATGATTTATTAATTGTTCAAATATATGTTGATGATATTATATTTGGTGCTACTAATGTCTCTATGTGTGAGGAATTTTCCAAGTGCATGCAACAAGAATTTGAAATGAGTTTAATGGGAGAATTAAATTTCTTCCTTGGACTTTAAATCAAGCAATCAATAGATGGGATCTTCATTAATCAAGCTAAATACACAAGAGATCTTCTCAAGAAGTTTGGCATGGATAATTCAAGGACATATAACACACCTATGGGTACATTAACCAAGCTTGACAAAGATGAGAAAGGAAAAGATGTTGAGGTAACAAAATATCGAGGTATGATTGGCTCTTTTTTGTATTTAACTGCTAGTAGACCTGATATTATGTTTGGTGTGTGTATGTGTGCTAGATTTGAATCTTGTCCAAAGGAATCTCACCTTAAGGTTGTCAAAAGGATATTTAGATATCTTCTTGGAACCATAAACCTAGGTCTTTGGTATCCTAAGTGTGATAATTTTGATCTAATTAGTTATTCTGATGCGGACTTTGCTGGAAGTCTTCTTGATAGAAAGAGCACTAGTGTCTCTTGCCATTTTCTAGGACATGCATTAGTCTCGTGGTTTAGTAGAAAACAAAATTCTGTTGCCTTATCAACGGCGGAAGCCGAGTATATTGCAGTAGGAAGTTGTTGTGCACAATCTCTTTGGATGAAACAAATTTTAAAAGATTATGGTGTGGTATTTGATCATATTCCCATCAAATGTGACAATATAAGTGCCATCAACATTTCAAAAAAATATCATACAACACTCTAGGACTAAGCATATAGAGATTAGACATCATTTTATTAGAGATCATGTGCAAAAAAGTAATATTTCTTTAGAATTTATTCCCACCGATAAACAATTAGTCGATATATTTACTAAACCCCTTAGTCAAGATAGATTTTGCATAATTAGAAGAGAATTAGGCATGTTGGATATGTCTTAATTTTGCTTTAATATGATAATCTTTGGATGGTAGCATATGTTAAGGGGGAGAATATATTTAGAGGGAGTAGTTAATTTGATTACATTTTTTTGATGATAACAAAAGGGGGAGAAATAGTTGGATTGCTTATATTCATAACAAGTGCCATTTTTTGTTTATTCTTGATTTTATTTTCATTCTTTATTTTAGATATAATTTGAAAGCAATCAATGGTTTGTCATCATAAAAAAGGGGGAGATTGTTAGCCCTAAGGCTACATGATAATTTTGATGATAACAATACACATTGATTAATTGAGATTTACTAACATGTTTATTTATGTGCAAGAGTAAGATCATTGAAATAATTGTAAAATCAAGAAGATGCTTATTAAAATAAAGTGTTGAAGCTAAGGAGAAGACTACATGTTAAAGGCACCAAAGTTTAAGAACAAGGTTTGATTCAAGGAATGTGATATATGAGCAATGTTCAATCAATTGGTCATATATTTCTCTACAGATGTTCAAATGATGTGATTCTTAAGCCTTTGGAAAGCCTACTTTTCCTTTTTTTTTTTTTTTGTTTTTTTTTTTTGTTCGTTTTTTTTTTTTTTTTTTTATAATTTCTATGTTTTAAAGAAATTCAAATTTCAAGTGTAAGGTTGTCCAAATCATCATGCAAGTTGAAAGACAAATGGAAGCAGCTGACATGAGCACCGAATACTCCTTTGGACATATCTTGAGCTAGAAAAATCAAAATAACTTGATTCTTACGGCATTGAAAGATGAATTAATGAAGAACATTTCATATGTTTTGAAAAAATTCAAATTTCAAACAGAAGGCCGGCATAATTGACATGCAATTCAGTGGACTGACAAAGAGAAGAAAAATCAACTCACATGAGCACCGAATGGTTTTTTGGCCATATCTTAAGATAAAGATATCCAAATTCTTTGATTCTAAATGTTTTGCAAAGCTTATTAAAATATGCAGATCTTTTATGTTTTGAAGAAATTCAAATTTCAAACGGAAGGCTGACAGAATTATCATTCAATTTGGTGGATTGACACAAGAAAGAAAAATCAAGTCACATGAGCACCAAATGGTGTTTTAGCCATATCATGAGCTACAGATATCCAAATGACTTGATTCTTGATGCGTTGGAAAGCTTATTCAAATTTGCAGATCCTTTATGTTTTGTATATTTTCAAATTTCAAACAGAATATTGACAAAAATGGTAGACAAGATTACGGTTTTTATGGTGGGCAGAAAATTTGGAGATGGTGTCTTCACTTGATTAAGTTCATCTCATTTGCCTATAAAAGGAGTCATTCTCCCATGCATTCAACAAGTGCAAGAGAAGCATCTATCAAGCAAAAAACAAGAGAAATATCAAGTCTAGAGAGCTTTTATATTCTTTATCTACTCTTTGAAGAGAGTTATTCTTTTGTTATAAAAATTATCTTTGTTCTTGTATTGTGGTGAGAGTGAGATTTTCTTGTAAAGGATAAAAGTTATCCTTGAGAGAAATATTTCCTTGGTGAGGTTGTTCATCAAGAAGAACTCTTGGTGTGGTGTTATCAAGGGTTGAAGAAAGTTTCCTTGGTGAGGTTGTTCATCAAGAAGAACTCTTGGTGTGGTGTTATCAAGAGTTGAAGGAAGTTGCCTTGGTGAGGTTGTTCATCAAGAAGAACTCTTGTGTGGTGTTATCAAGAGTTGAAGGAAGTTGCCTTGGTGAGGTTGTTCATCAAGAAGAACTCTTGGTGTGGTGTTATCAAAGGTTGAAGGAAAAAGTCTTGGTGAGGTTGTTCATCAAGCAAGTTGTAAAGATTTCTACAACTTAGTGGAAAGCCTAGCTTGTGGAGCTAAGAGCCCGTGGACATAGGCAAGGTTTGTCGAACCACGTACATCGAGTTTGCACTCTCTCTATCCCTATCCTATTTACATTTACTTGCACTTGTGATTGTTCTTTATTCCCATTCTCTTGATTGCATTCTATTTTCATCTTCTTCACCTTTGTTCTTAAAGAAAGATTTAAATAATTTTGATCTTTCAAGAAAAGTTTTCTAAATCAGTTTTTATAAATAAAAACCCAATTCACCCCACCCCCCCACCCCCCCCTTTCTTGGGTTGCCATACCTGGGTCAACACTTAGTAGCAAAATTGTGATCAGAGATTGGAATTGGAGAATACAACCTAAGTTAAATTATCCGAGCTTGTGTGTTTATTGCTTAGATCAACCTATCTTTTTTATCGTAATGCATCCATTGAATTAAATTTAGAGAGCTTGTTCTAGGTTGTTTAATGGATAGAGATTAAATAAAGAGTTTGTTTTATTTAACAACAAAGTAAGGAAAGATTGGGATAACAGAGCTTGTTGTTATCTACGGTTGATAATTTCAATGGTGTAATTGGATGACAATTCTATGATTATTTTGCAAATCCATATCTTGTGGTAGAGAAGGATCCCTTAACCAGATTTCTCTTATTGATTTTTCACTCAAATTAACTTTCTGTTTTGTTATTCTTCATTTGCATTCTTAGTTCATTTAGTTAATAATTCAACAAAATCCCCCTTATTTAATTTATTGTTGCTTTCGAATAACAAATTCAATTAGAATCAATCCTCGTGGGAACGATATCTTACTCATCATTTTATTACTTGTGGGACTAGTATACTTGCTAGTTTCGAACGCATCAAGTTTTTGGCGCCGTTGCCGGGGATTGATTTTCTAATCGATTTGTTATTTTGTTTTCATTTTTGATTCGTATTTTTTTGTTTTTCTTTTCTGATTGTTTGTGTTTAGGCGACATGGCAGTAAACTTCCAACAATTCAGTAGCTGATTTGAGCCACAATTACATTGGAGTGTAAATGAGGTAAGCACTCAGAACATTGAACAACAATTTTTTGAGCTAACTTCTCTTGTGGAAAACATGGCTGTAGGAGATATGCATAAATCTTATGCATGTGGGGTATATTCTATCATGGAGCATCCAATCGACATGTATCCAACTTTACAAGAAGAATATATGGAACGAGCCAATAACATGGGTGGATATCCAGGACAACCAAGGCAATGGTATGATCCCTTCTCTAATACTTACAATGCCGGATGGGGAGATCACCCTAATTTTAATTACTGGAATCATCAACCAATCGCCCCAAATGCCATACCAAATCGGCCACAAGGTTTCAATCAACCTAGAGTGCAGCAACCATTTCAAATGCAACCACCACCAATGCCACATCCAGCACCACAACCAGCTTCACAAAACTCAGGTATGTCTCTCCACGATATTGTTAATGCACTTGCCACTAACACAATGCAATTCTAGGAGGAAACTGGGGCAAGTATCCAAAACCTCGCAAATCAAATGGGACAATTGGCTACTAGCATGAGCAAATTCGAGGGCCAATGCTCAGAAAAATTATCTTCTCCAACGGTGATCAATCCAAGAGAGAATGCTTGTGTGATAACTTTGTGAAGTGGAGAGCAAATTCGAAGTGGAGAGCAAATGGAAACTAGGGCAAGTATCCAAAACCTGGCAAAGAAATCACAAACTGATGAAGGAGATGACACCACTTCAACCATGAACAAGACATCATCTTCTAAGGTAAATCTTAAGACTCCTATTCCTTCTTATGTTACTCCTCCACCTTTTCCTAGCAGATTTTCAAAATCAAAGAAGGAGGAACAAGAACAAGAAATCCTGGAAACTTCTCACAAAATCGAGGTAAATATACCACTTCTGGATGCTATCGAGCAAGTACCTCATTGTACAAAATTTCTCAAGGAGTTATGCACCAACAAGAGAAAGTTGAAGGGAAATGAGAAAGTAAGTGTGGGGGAAAATGTTTCAGCTGTATTGCAAAGAAAAATTCCTCCAAAATGCAAAGATCCAGGTATGGTCACCATTCCATGCACCATTGTTAAAACCAAGTTTGAAAGAGCTATGTTAGATTTAGGAGCATCTATTAATGTCATGCCATATTCTATTTATGCTTCTTTAAATCTTGGACCTTTTGCGAAAACTAGTATTACCATTCAACTTGCTGATCATTTTAATACATATCCCAAAAGAGTTGTGGAAGATGTGCTTGTGCAGGTGAATCAATTAGTTTTCTCAGCAGACTTCTATGTCCTCAAAATAGAGAATGAAATATCTCCTAATCCAACACCGATTCTTTTAGGGAGACCATTCTCAAAAACTGCTAGAAACAAGATTGATGTTCATGATGGCACTCTCACCATAGAGTTTGATGGCAAGGTTATCCATTTTAATATTTTTGAGGCAATGAGGTACCCTAGTGACTTGCATTCTGTTTTCGCAGTTTACATTATTGATTCTTTGCCACAACAATGTTTTGAGTTAACTCGCAAGGATGGATTGGAAATGGCTATTAGTGAGCACATAGGGACAGAAAATTCCAAAGAACCAAGACGGTTCATACAAGTGTCCAAAGAAATGGAGGAAGCTATGGCATGCTTAGATGAGAGTATAGCTATAATCACAAACAGGTATATGTTTCGTACATTGAATTGCCTTTATCTAATGAGAACTTCCTTCCTTTCTGTGATGAAAGCAATACCTTGGAGCTTAGCTACTTCCAGATTATTTAGGCATGGTTTTTGGGTGAAATGATTCTTTGCCAGTTATAATAGAAATGGGTCCTTGCACCCTACAAGAAGAGAAACTCGTCCAAGTATTAGAGATCAAAAATAACTATTGGGTGGAACGATGCTAACATCCAAGGCCCAGCCATATGCATGCAAAAATTCTGTTGGAAAAGGATCAAGCCTTGCTAGAGAAGCAGCGTAGATTGGACCCTCCCATGATGGAACCAACGTCGGGCTGAGGACGTTAAACCAAGCGCTTATTGGGAGGCAACCCAATTTTTTTGAAAAATAAATAAAAGAAAAGAAAAGAAAAATAAAATAAGGTAATAATGATCGATTTTTGTGTCTTGAAGAGATTCCTTTCGTAGGCCATCAAATTGATCAGGTTTTATCTCTCTTTGCCATTTGTCTTATTTGTTTTTATATTTTTTTACTTGTTTTTGACTTTTGTTTGCTATTGTGTTGTTATCTCTTTTATGTGTTTTTAGTTTCGTTTTTGCTCTTTTCTTTTCCTTTCTTTTGTTTAATTTGATTACTCTGTGCTTTGAGCTCATTTGTGCAGCAGCTTGTGGAAACATCCAAACGGAAGTTGAAGTCATTCGCCAAAGGTTTGAAACGTGCATATCTTGGAGAAAAAACAAACTCGATCGCATTATCGGTAATATCTCTTCTTTTCTCCTCTTCAATGGATGCTGATATCTTTCTATCGAACCTTCGTAAATATTTCCCTTCACTTCCTCAAACAGCTGTGTTTAAAATTTATAAAGTACGGATGACTAGACTTTGGGCATTGATGCTCCTAAATGTGCCTGCTGATATCCGATGGCTTATCGAAGACAAGGTGAGATTGTCCGGTGAGCCGGACATTAATCTCGCAAAATACATGCCTGGTCTAGGAAAGAGCTACTACGCCAAGAGGCGAAGAGCGAATAGGTTACAAGTATGCTATAAATGTGCTAGATGGAATTGTAACCAGACTTGTCGTTCATTAGGTTTTGCGTCCAGGAATAGAGAAGATAAACTTTCATTTATTAAGAATGGTTTGAGTAATGAGTCGCTTGATAATGTTTTGTTAACTCTCGAGTCACATTCTTGTGGACTTGTTCAGCGTGAATTGCTTAATCTATGGACACAATTTCGTGATGAATTGAAGTGTTATAGTCTAGGGAATCTGACTAAAAACGACCCTGTTTGCCAGTTTATAAGAAAACTGGATGGGAAGCAAATCCCCGACTCATAGAAGGCGTTTCAGCCGTTACTGGACGTAAAACCAGAGGAAGATGTGAGCCACAATCACAACTACTTGTATATTTGAATGTGTATTGTTGTTGTCAAATTTTTTTTTTCTTGTTTCGTTTGATCTGATTATCAATGTTGTTTTTGTGTTCTTGTTGTTTGTTGATTTCGTTTGTTTTAATTTCAAGTTTTCTTTTTGACAAACCATATGACTACCCCATGACATTAGCACACGTGAGAGACAAGTGTGGAGGTTTTGTCAACCTCCGCCGAAAGTATATCTCTACTTTTCATGCTTCACGTGAGAGACAAGTGTGGCAGTTTTGTCAAACCCCGTCGAAAATGTATGTCCATTTTCCATGCTTCACGTGGGAGACAAGTGTGTAGGTTTTGTCAAACCCCGCTGAAAGCATATCTCAATTTTTTCAAATCTTGGGGCGATAAATCTGCATCGAGCAACCCCCAACGAAATTATGTCCCCATGTGTCAAATTTGAGAGTTTTACGTTGGTATATATCCATTCTCCATATTTTCAAATGTCATTATTATAACCTGTCTTACACTTGAAAAGCATAATACCTAACGTGCATCATTGTCTTACACAAGTTTAGAGCACTTGTAGAAATGGAGAAAACACTAATTCGGCGATTCCAAAATATATGCGTATTTTGTGGACCGCAATTTGGTAAAGATGGAGAGTTTACAACAGCAGCTCTTGATCTTGGTAAGACATTAGCTGCGAGGGGTATTAATTTGATTTATGGAGGGGGTAGTCTTGGGTTAATGGGGTGTGTGTCAACAGCTGCATCCCGAGGAGGGAGCAAAGTTCTCGGCATTATCCCTAAACCATTAGCTGTACGAGATATCGTAGGCAACACAATCGGGGAAGAGTTACAGGTCTCTAGTATGCATTAGCGTATTGCACATATGGTTGTTATGTCCGATGCATTTATAGCTTTGCCGGGTGGTTATGGTACATTAGAGGAGATATATCAAATCACCTCTTGGGCACAGCTAAACATCCATCGGAAACCCATTGGTTTGTTAAATGTTAATAATTTTTTTGATGGTTTGTTGTCCTTTCTTGATCAAGCTGTAGAAAAAAACTTCATCTCACCGTCGGCGAGGCAAATCCTGGTTACAGCTTCAACTGCAAGGGAGTTAATTGATAAACTACAAGAATTCGTCTATTTGTCTGATCTAACAACGGCTCGAATAGACTGGTTTGGAGAAGGCAATAAAAGGCGTAGACTAGATTTAACGCTCCATCTGTAATCTTTATCTATTGGTTTGCTTCGTTTTTGTTTACTTTCGTTTTAGTGTGTTTATTTGAGATTTTTCATCTCATTTCTTTTGAGTTTTTTTTCAGGTTATTTCTTTCGGCCCAGGTAACATTTTCTAATCATGGCTTTTAGAGTGGTGGCTTAAAAAGTTCAATTCCTCTTGAAACGTATTCTGGATCTCTTCAATCCATAATGGCTGAATAAGGAGGCTAACTTCTAAACTTTTTAGACCCATTCTAACTAACTTGTTTTTGTTTGCTGACTTGTTGAACTTTGTTATTTTATGAGTGAGTTTAGTTTTGCGTAATTTAGAGTTGTTATATGTTTTTATCTTTATCAGTTTCGATTCAAAAAAACAATTGTGTAAAAACCTGAGAATGGCAGAATATGGGGTTTTCTTAACTCTTGAAACGCATTCTCTCTCAATAAATCTGTAGTTGTTTATTTCATGTTGTTTGAAGTGTCTTGTTTCTTGTTTTGTTCTTTCATAATAAAGGTATATAGGCTGGAAACCTTAAGTCTGCGGGCTACTTGTCCTAAGGATTGTTGAAATATACAATCTTGACTCAGGTGTAACAACGCCACGTACCTCTATTCTTGCATTTTGTGGGTCAATGATAAGATAATGATTGAATTAAGAATAACTCTTGGAAAATGATAATGATGCATGGATCTGTGTGCTTGAAATGTTTATTGGTTTTCGCTTTGCTTTTGATTCCTTGCGCAACATTGAGCACTGAGCTATTATCACTGAGTTAATTGTTCACTTAGAGAAAGTTTATGTAATTTAAGTGTTTCTTCATATTTCAATGAATTCTAGAACTTGTTTGATGGTCACTCGAGGCGAAATCCTAGACTGTGCAACATTAGGGAAATGATTTAGGCCATCTTTGGACCGTTTGAGCCTTAATAGCCAACCTTTATTAAAATTGATCCCTAGTTACCCCTTTGAGCCTCTGTAAGCCTTTTGTTTTTTTCTTGTTAACTCACTAAAAGATTTCCTAACCTCAAATGATTTTTTTTTCTCTCCAAATAGTTTGTCCCTTACCTATGAGCATGTATATCATTCATGATTACATTTTGAGCTATGTTCTATTTTTGGGAAGTTAAAGGAGGTTGGATTGTGCCATGAGCAATGCAAGTGAGTTTTATTGTGTTAGTAAAAAAAAAAAGAATACTTGCTAGTTTCGAACGCATCAGGCATTTGCAGAATAAGTTGTCCGTAAAGTTTTATGATTTGTTCAAGAAAGCTTGGGAAGCTGATGTTCCAGAATTTAAGAAAGAAGGTATTTATGGTGAAAGAAATGCATATCCTAATCACGGTGAATAGAGTAAGCATTCTAGTCCCAAAAGTCCAGGAAATTTTTTTG
This sequence comes from Boswellia sacra, assembly GCA_013180625.2. Lineage (NCBI taxonomy): Eukaryota > Viridiplantae > Streptophyta > Magnoliopsida > Sapindales > Burseraceae > Boswellia > Boswellia sacra. The sequence continues at coordinate 478 of SNVD02009167.1, read as the reverse complement.
GGAGTGGTTGGGTGAATAAAAACAATGGTGGTAGCCAAAACAATTAGAGGTGAAGGAGATCATAAGCCTCTATTTGATTATCACTTATAAACAAGCTCTCAAAGAAGTCACTTTTACCTACATGTTAGATAAAATGTTATCCATTTTTTTACACAGAGGGCATTTTTTGCTTTTGGCCATATGCAATTGATATTCCAATCACTTGTTGGCTTTTATTACTTTTTATTGTTTACTTAGTTTTTAGTGAAATACAGAAATAGTACATACAAAATAGTCTTTGTTCATTTTTATAGTTCACAGTGTTTGCTTTGTTCATTTTTATAGGTCAAAGTGTATAATTTATGGGTTCTTTTTATTCATTTTTGTAGTTCAGGGTGTGAGAAAGAGGGTGCTATTTCTGGAGTTGGCTCTTTAGTGGCTTGCTAGTGTTGAAGTATCTACCGAAAGCATAAAGAGAAACTATTTCTGCTCTGGTAGG
>SNVD02009166.1:0-35998 GCA_013180625.2 Boswellia sacra | reverse complement strand
GATAAAGGATAATAATTAGGCTCAAATCACCCACAAACACATAAAATCATTCAATATTATGTGGAGCTCAAGCCCATGACATAAAAATTTCATTCTTATTCATCAAATGACTCTCCCAAACTTATTCAGAACACTCGAACTCTTTTTTTTCTTTTTTTTTCTTTTTTCTTTTTTTTTTTGTAGAAAGTAAAAGAAACTACACCCCCACACTTTGTTGTTTCATTCTTTTTAAGAACGCCCAAGGGTATAGAACTCCTTTTTTCTTTTTTTTTTCTTTTTTTTTTAACTGCAATTCCACTCCCCCACACTTAAACAATACATTGTCCTCAATGTTTAAGTACGTGGAAGATAAGTACAGATTTTTTTCTCGTTTTTTTTTTTTTTACAAACATAATAAAACTCACTTGCATTGCTCATGGCATAATCCAACCTCCTCTAACTTCCCAAAACCAGAACATAGCTCAAAATGTAATTGCAAATGATTTACATGCTCCTAGGTAAGGGATAAACTGTTTGGAACAAATTCAATTAAGGTTAGGAAATCTTTTGGTGAGTTAACAAAGAAAAAGGTTTACAGAGGCTCAAAGGGGTAACTAGGGATCAATTTAAGTCAATGTTGGCTATTAAGGCTCAAACGGTCCAAAGATGGCCTAAATCATTTCCCCAATGTTGCACAGTCTAGGATTTCGGCTCGAGTGACCATCAAACAAGTTCTAGAATTCATTGAAATCTGAAGAAACATTTACATTACATAAACTTTCTCTAAGTGAACAAATAACTCAGTGATAATAGCTCAGTGCTCAGTGTTGCGCAAGGAATCAAAAGCAAGGCGAAAACCAATAAACATTTCAAGCACACAGATCTATGCATCATTTATCATTTTCCAAGAGTTATTCTTAATTCAATCATTATCTTATCATCGACCCACAAAATGCAAGAAAAGATGTACGTTGTGTTGTTACACCTGAGTCAAGATTGTATATTTCAACAATCCTTAGGACCAGTAGCCCGAAGACTTAAGGTTTCCAGCCTATATACCTTTATTATGAAAGAACAAAACAAGAAACAAGACACTTCAAACAACATGAAATAAACAAACTACAGATTTATTGAGAGAGAATGCGTTTCAAGAGTTAAGAAAACCCCATATTCTGCCATTCTCAGGTTTTTTCACAATTGTTTTTTTTTTTAAATCAAAACTGATAAAGATAAAAACACATAACAACTCTAAATTACGCAAAACTAAACTCACTCATAAAATAACAAAGTTCAACAAGTCAGCAAACAAAAACAATTTAGTTAGAATGGGTCTACAAAGTTTAGAAGTTAGCCTCCTTATTCAGCCATTATGGATTGAAGAGATCCAGAATGCGTTTCAAGAGGACTTACACTTTTTAAGCCACCACTCTAAAAACCAAGATTAGAAAATATTACTTGGGACGAAAGAAATAACCTGAAAAAGCTCAAAAGAAATAACATGAAAACTCTCAAATAAACACAATAAAAAGAAAGCAAACAAAAAACAAAGCAAACCAGCAGATAGAGATTACAGATGGAGCGTTAAATCCAGTTTACGCCTCTTATTGCCGTCTCCAAACCAATCAATCCGAGCTGTTGTTGGATCAGGCGAATAGACGAATTCTTGTAGTTTGTCAATTAACTCCCCTGACGTTGAAGCTGTAACAAGGATTTGCCTCGCTGATGGTGAGATAAAATTTTTTTCTACAGCTTGATCAAGAAAAGACAACAAACCATCAAAAAAAGTTATTGACATTTAACAAACCAATGGGTTTTTTATGGATGTTTAGTTATGCCCAAGAAGTGATTTGAAATATCTCATCTAATGTGCCATAACCACCGGGTAAAGCTATAAATGCATCGGACTTAACAATCATATGTGCAATACGCTCATGCATGCTAGAGACCTGTAACTCTTCCCCGATTGTGTTGCCTACGATATCTCGTACAGCTAATGGGTTAGGGAGAATGCCGAGAACTTTGCTCCCTCCTAGGGATGCAGCTGTTGACACACACCCCATTAACCCAAGACTACCCCCTCCATAAATCAAATTAATACCCCTCGCAGCTAGTGTCCTACAAGATCAAGAGCTGCTGTGGTAAACTCTCCATCTTTACCAAATTGCGATCCGCAAAATACACATATATTTTGGAATCGTCGAATTGGTGTTTTCTCCATTTCTACAAGTGCTTTAAACTTGTGTAAGACAATGATGCACGTTAGGTATTATGCTTTTCAATTGCAAGACAGGTTATGGAATGACATATGAAAATATGCAGAATGTATATATACACCCATAAAACTCTCAAATTTTGACACATTGGGACATACTTTCGGTGGGGGTTGCTCGATGCAGATTTATCGCCCCAAGATTTGAAAAAATGAGAAATGCTTTCGGCGAGGTTTGACAAAACCTACACACTTGTCTCCCACGTGAAGCATGGAAAATGGAGATACACTTTCGGCGGGGGTTGACAAAACCCTCACACTTGTCTCCCACGTGAAGCATAAAAAATGGAGATACACTTTCGGTGGAGGTTGACAAAACCTCCACACTTGTCTCCCACGTGTACTTATGCCATAGGGTAGTCATATGGTTTGTCAAAAAGAAAACTTAAATTAAAACAAACAAAATCAACAAACAACAACAACACAAAAACAACATTGATAATCAGATCAAACGAAACAAGAAAAAAAAATTCTACAACAACAACACACATTCAAATATACAAGTAGTTGTGATTGTGGCTCACATCTTCCTCTGGTTTTACGTCCAGTAACGGCTGAAACGCCTTCTATGAGTCGGGGATTTGCTTCCCATCCAGTTTTCTTATAAACTGGCAAACAGGGTCGTTTTTAGTCAGATTCCCTAGACTATAACACTGCAATTCATCACGAAATTGTGTCCATAGCTTAAGCAATTCACGCTGAACAAGTCCACAAGAATGTGACTCGAGAGTTAACAAAACATTATCCAGCGACTCATTACTCAAACCATTCTTAATAAATGAAAGTTTATCTTCTCTATTCCTGGACGCAAAACCTAATGAACGACAAGTCTGGTTACAATTCCATCTAGCACATTTATAACATACTTGTAACCTTTTCGCTCTTCGCCTCTTGGCGTAGTAGCTCTTTCCTAGACCAGGCATGTATTTTGCGAGATTAATGTCCGGCTCACCGGACAATCTCACCTTGGCTTCGATAAGCCATCGGATATCAGCAGGCACATTTAGGAGCATCAACGCCCAAAGTCTAGTCATCCGTACTTTATAAATTTTAAACACAGCATTTTGAGGAAGTGAAGGGAAATATTTACGAAGGTTCGACAGAAAGATATCAGCATCCATTGAAGAGAAGAAAAGGAGAGATATTACCGATAATGCGATCGGGTTTGTTTTTCTCCAAGATATGCACGTTTCAAAACTTTGGCGAATGACTTCAACTTCCGTTTGGATGTTTCCACAAGCTGCTGCACAAATGAGCTCAAAGCACAGAGTAATCGAATTAAACAAAGAAAGGAAAAGAAAAGAGCAAAAACGAAACTAAAGACACATAAAAGAGATAACAACACAATAGCAAACAAAAGTCAAAAACAAGTAAAAAATATAAAAACAAATGAGACAGAGGCAAAGGAGAGATAAAACCTGATCAATTTGAGGCCTCGAAAAGGGAATCTCCTCGAGACACAAAAATTGATCATTATTACCTTATTTTATTTTTCTTTTCTTTTTTATTTATTTTTCAAAAACATTGGGTTGCCTCCCAATAAGCGCTTGGTTTAACGTCCTCAGCCCGACGTTGGTTCCATCATGGCAGGATCCAATCTTCGCTGTGCTTCTCTAGTGGGCTTGGATCCTTTTTCCAACAAGATAGGGTCCATGCATATGGCTGGGCCTTGGATGTTAGCAATCGTCCACCCAATAGCTATTTTATGATCTGTAAGTATTCGGACAAGTTTCTCTTCTTGTATTCGTGCAAGGCCCATTTCTATTATAATTGGCAAAGGATCATTTTCACTCAATAATCCATGCCTCAAATGATCTAGAAGAAGCTTAAGCTCCAAGGCAGGGGCTGTCATCACAGAAGAAAGAATTTTCTCATTAGATAAAGGAAATTGAATGTACGAAATATCATACCTATTTGTGGTTATTGCTATGGTCTCATCTAAGCTTGCCACAACTTCCTCCATTTCTTTGGACACTTGTATCAAAATTCCTGACTCATTGAAATTTTCTGTCCCTATATGCTCACTAATAGCTACATCCAATCCATTCTTGCGAGTTAACTCAAAATATTGTTGTGGCAAAGAATCAACAACGTCAACTGCAAAAACAGAATGTAAGTCACTAGAGTACCACATTGCCTCAAAAATATTGAAACATATCACCTTGCCATCAAACTCTATGATGAGAGTGCCATCATGAACATCAATCTTGGTTCTAACAGTTTTCGAGGATGGTCTTCCTAAAAGAATCGGAGTTGGATTAGGAGATGTCTCATCCTCTATTTCAAGAACATAAAAGTCTACTGGAAAAAGCAATTGATTCACCTGCACAAGCACATCTTCCACAACTCTTTTGGTATATGCATTAAAACGATCAGCAATTTGAATGGTAATACTAATTTTCGCAAAAGGTCCAAGATTTAAAGAAGCATAAATAGAATAATGGCATGGTGAACGTACCTGAATCTTTGCACTTTGGAGGAATTTGCCTTTGCAATACAGCTGAAACATCTTCCCCCACACTTACTTTCTCATTTCTTTTTAACTTTCTTTTGCTGGTGCATAACTCCTGGAGACATTTTGTATAATGAGGTACTTGCTCGATAGCATCCAAAAGTGGTATACTCACCTCGATTTTGCAAAAAGTTTCCAGGATTTTCTGTTCTTGTTCCTCCTTCTTCGATTTTACAAATCTACTAGGAAAAGGTGGAGGAGAAACATATGAAAGAATGGGGGTTATAGGATTACCTGAGAAGTCAGTGTTTTGTTCATAGTGGAAGTGGTGTCATCTCCTTCATCAGTTTGTGATTTTCCCGGCAAGACATCTAATTGCTCTCCACTTTGCAAAGTTATCGCACTAGCAGTCTCGCTTGGATTGATCACCGTTTGAGAAGATAATTTTTCTGAGTCTTGGCCCTCGAATTTGCTCATGCTAGTAGCCAATTGTACCATTTGATTTGCCAGGTTTTGGATACTTGCCCCAGTTTCCTGCTGGAATTGCATTGTGTTAGTGGCAAGTGCATTAACAATATCTTCGAGAGACATACCTGAGTTTGGCGAAGCTGGTTGCGGTGCTGGATGTGGCATTGGTGGTGGTTGCATTTGAAATGGTTGCTGCACTCTAGGTTGATTGAAACTTGTTGCCGATTTGGTATCACATTTGGAGTGATTGGTTGATGATTCCAGTAACTGAAATTATGTTGATCTTCCCATCCAGCATTGTAAGTGCTAGAGAAAGGATCATACCATTGCCTCGTTTGTCCGGGAAATCCACCCATGGCATTGGCTTGTTCCATATATTCTTCTTGTAAAGTTGGATACATGTCGATTGGATGCTCCATCGTAGAATATATCCAACATTCATAAGATTTTTGCATATCTCCTACAGCCATGTTTTCCACAAGAGAGGTTAGCTCATAAAGTTGTTGTTCAATGTCGGAGTGCTTACCTCATTTACTCTCCATGGTACTTGTGGCTCAAATCCGCTACTGAATTGATAGAAGTTTACTGCCATGTTATCTAAACACAAACAATCAGAAAAAGAAAAACAAAGAAAATATGAATCAACAATGAAAACAAAATAACAAATCGATTAGAAAATCAATCACCGGCAACGGCGCCAAAAACTTGATGCGTTCGAAACTAGCAAGTATACTAGTCGCACAAGTAATAAAGTGATAAGTAGATATCGTTCCCACGAGGATTGAATCTAATTGAATTTGTTATTCAAAAGCAACAACAGAATAAATGGGGGGGTTTTGTTGATGGATTAACTAAATGAAATATTAATGTAAATGAACAATAACACAACACAAAGTAAAATGGAGTGAAAAATCAATGAGAGACACTTGGTTAAGGGTTCTTTCTCTGCCACAAGATATGAATTTGTGAATTAACATAGAATTGTAATCCAATTACAGCATTGAAGTTATCAACCGTAGATACCAACAAGCTCTGTTATCCCAATCTTTCCTTACTTTGTTTGTTAAATAAAACAAGCTCTTTATTTAATCTCTATCCATTAAAAAACCTAGAACAAGCTCTCTAAATTTAATTCAATGGATGCATTATGAAAAGAAAGACAGGTTGATCTAAGCAAAAAACACACAAGCTCGGATTATTTAACTTAGGTTATATTCTCCAATTGTAATCTCTGATCACAATTTTGCTACTAATGATTAGAAATTCAAGACAATTACGGATCAAGATTTATAGTCTAGCAATAAATTACAACCAGATTATATTCAGTTGGCCACTCAAATACAATCAGCAAGCAATCATAAGCATTAAATATGGGAGAATACAAGCAACTTCAATTAGAGAGTTGGATAACAATTCCTTACACAATCAACTTACAAAAACCATATCAGGGGCTTTGAAATCACCCTCAACCAATTCAGATTCAGTTACACATGTTTAAGAACGTGGTAAATACAATACAACATGGAGACATTCCAGAAACTGAAAGGGAAGGGAAAAACTTAGCAAATTTGATGTAATTCTCTTTGGATTGTAGTTCTTCCTCTTTCCAAGCTTCCTTTCTCCTTTAAGAACTCCAAGAGATGAAAGAATTCCAGAGCTTCAGCCTCCACCACGTTCTCCCCTCTTCAAGTTATGAAAATAAAACCCCAAAATGTGTTTAAATACTCTGCTACAGTAACGTGCTACAGTGTCCCGTATTATACATGCTACAGTGATGTGTGGAATTACATTTCTACACTTCTCACACTGTTTTGATTACAACTTTCGGTACACTGAAAGAATTCATAAACCGTAAATTTCTCCAAAAAGTAGACTTCGAGAGCTTTTCAACGGTATATGATATGTCATCGGGTTCATTGTATATCAATACAATTAAATCCGAGAAGATGGTGACTAGCAGAGGTGAAAATGAAGGGTTTTACTCCATTTTTGTGCAAGTTGCTCCAAAACTCCTACAAACATCAAAACCACACAAAAACATAAAAATACCAAGGAATATAGCAAAGAAACATGGACGAATTGATATGAAAATGATATATAAATAGACACTTATCAATAACACAGCTCACCACTTCAGTACATAGCACAACTCACCACTTGTTTAGCTCATACGACAAACTAGAGGGTAGGGAAGCACTCTAAGTTTGGTTCTTAATTGTTGGAATTGAGTAACTGAGGGTGGTTTTGTCAAGCAATTCGCTAATTGATCACAAGATGGAACATATTTTACCTCAAGTGATCCTTGAAAAACCTTATCCAGAATGAAGCGCAAGTCTATCTCGATGTGCTTAGTTCGAGCATGATAGATAGGATTTGATGCTAAAGCATGTGCACTCATGTTATCACACCATATAATTGGGCATTGAGGAATTGATAGCTTAGTTCATGAAGAAGGGATTATACCCAAGTGATTTCAACTGCAGTTTGAGCCACAGATCTATAGTTGGATTCTGCACTTGATCAAGAAACCATATTTCTTAGACTGCCAAGATACGAATGTATCATATAGAAAAACACAATGTGCAACAATGGATTTCCTGTTTGTAGAGTCATATGCCCAGTCAGAATTAGAGAAAGCAACAAGAGGAAGATTTTGACTTCGCTTAATTTGCAATCTGTAGTTTGATGTACCTTTCAAATATCTCAAGACTCTTTTTACTCATTGCTAGTGAACATGAAGAGGATTTTATAGATACTAGCTCAATTTATTAACTATGTAGGCAATATCTAGCCTGGTAAAGATAAGGAATTGTAATGCTCCCATAGCACTCCTATAGACAATTGCATTTTTTAATGGTTCAGAGTCCATTGAAGAGAAATTTTGCTTATGGTAGCTGGTAATGAGCATGATTTCAAATTCTGCAGTTTTAGGTTTTCTAACTGATCAAGAATGTACTTGGTCTGATTGAGATAAAGACTAGAGCTATCTCTTCCTACTCCAATGCCAAGAAAGTAGTGTAATTCACCCAAGTCTTTAAGTTTAAATTCTTGGTTGAGTTCTTATATGAACCTTTGGATGAAACTAGAATCATTTCCAACAACTACGATGTCATCCACATATACCAAGATAAGGATTATTTTGTTACTTAAGTGAAAGATGAAGAGAGAACTATCTGACCTTGAATTATTGAATCCTCAGCTCATTAAGGTTTGCTTTAGCCTATCAAACCAGGCTCTTGGTGCATGTTTAAGGCCATAAAGAGCCTTGTTAAGCTTGTAAACATAATCTGGTTTGTTTTTATCAATGTACCCTTCTAGTAGCTTTATAAACATGCATTCATGTAAATTCCCATTTAGGAATGCATTATTCACATATAGCTGCTTTATTCTCCAGTCATAAGATGTTGCAATTGTTAAAACAATCCTTATTGTAGAAGATTTCACAACAAGACTAAATGTTTTAGAAAAATCTAGACTTGGAGTTTGGGGAAAACCCTTGGCTACCAGCCTTGCTTTATGCCTGAAAACAGAACCATCTGAATTTAATTTGGCTTTGTTCACCCACTTGTTACGTACAATGTTGCAGTTGTAGAAGGAGAAACAAGATCCCAAGTATGGTTCTTTATTAAAGCTTTATACTCCTCATCTTTCTTCCAATGTGGAGTCCCTAAAGCCTCGTTGATTGAACATGGTTCATTAGTAATAGACCTGTTAACTATTTTAGAAACTGATGAGGTAAGTGGGAAAATCTTTGGTTTGAATATACCTTGTTTTGACCTAGTAATCATAGGGTGGCAAGGCTGTTTGCATTGTTGTTTGATTTGAGTTTTTTGTTGTAAAGGTGATGAATCAATGATTTTTTTGGAAGTAAAATCAAATGTGTTTTTGGGATGACTTGAATGTGAAGACGAAGAGATTAGCTGATCAAATGATGCAGCAGGTGGAGACTCAAAATAGTGACTAGAAAGGATGTTTCATGGCTTGGATATATAGAAGTTTCATGATGTAGATACACAGAAATTGAATTGTATGGTTTCAGCATTTGTAAATCCGGAATAAATTCATTTCTTTACAGTGTACTTGAGTCATTGTTTTGTGTTTTACTCATGAAAGGATAATCATCTTCACTGAAGACAACATGTCTTGAAATGAATATTCTTCCATAATTGCTTAAATACTTATAACCTTTATGAGCATTGCTATAACCAAGAAAGGTGCACTTTTGTGAATGAAATCAAAATTTTTGCTTTTGATAGGGTCTTAAGCAAGGATGACAAGCACAACTAAAGGCTTTTAGTATACTATAATCTGGTTTCTTTTTGAAAAGTGTTTCATGAGGAGACTTGTTATTCAGTGCAGGAGTAGGAAGCAGGTCGATGATGAACACAACAATAGTAAAGGCATCTTCCCAGAATTTTAATGGCATTTGAGCTTGAGCTAACAAGGTTAATCCTATTTCTATGATATGCCTATGTATTATCTCAACTTTGCCATTTAGTTCATGTGCATATGGATAGGGATGTCTAAAACCTATTCCCCTTTTTTTTTTTGAGAAATTCAGAAAAAGGACCTGTGTTCCCCTCCCCAATTTGTTTGTATGCTCTTAATTTGCTTTTCAAGACTCTTTTCCACTTGATTCTTGAATGTAATAAAAGCATTAAGTGCCTCAATTTTGCTTTGAGAGGATGAGGAATGGGATTCCTCAAATTGAAAGAAAGGGAGGGAGATGTAGATAGAGAAAATGTGAGAAATAATAGAAGAAATTGAGGGAGAAGTAAAGTAAAATTGAGGGAGAAAAATAATCTCTTTACTAAAAGATCAAAAATCCATATTCAACAATCTCAAAAATAAAAAAACTAAAGACACTTATTTATAGTGCCGACAATCATAACTTGACTAGGAAATAGAATCTAATTCCAACTAAACAAGAAAATACTAAAATTAAATCCTAGATAAAATAGTAAACTATTAACTAGGAAAATAACTTAAATTACGATTACTCCCAAATTATGAAGTCAAAATCCCTAATAATTTTCAAAATCCTTAATTAATTAAAATCCCTAAAATCAAAATTAAAATTCCTAATTTATTCCTAACGTGTCTTACATCAATTCTCCCATGTTTGAAAGAACTCAACTCCTGATGATTTGTCAAGAAGGAAGTTGTCAATACACAAGGAAATGCCACGTATTGTCTTGCACGAGCATTAAAGAGATGTCAACCCGAATCTTCTCTTGGTAGTTGAATAGTATAGGCATACGTGACTGAAATTTAGATAATGTGCCAATATCCTTTAACAAGAAAGCAATGATATCCACCATGGAAGGCTTCGCCAAAGATGTTGACCCAAATATAAAATTAGATAAACCCAAATATGAATTATAATCTAGATTCAGTATCTTGAATGATCTCATGAGATTTTTTTCACATATGGATTCAACTTCACATGTAGGCTCTACATCATCCCTCAAATTCATCTCACCCTTGATTTCAATAGGACTTCTAGATTCATGCCCATCTTCAAGTTAAATCTCATTTGCTACATTAGTTTCATTAGAATCATTACATTCAAGCTCATCCTCACTAAACGTAACCATATGTTCGTCCGTGATAATTTGTTCTTGCCCACAATGCCTAAAGGAAAAGTGGGCAGGATCAATGTTAAAAGTTTCAATAAAAATTGTAATGATTTCATCATAACCCTCAACTTTAGTACATAGCACAGCTCACCACTTTTCTAGCTCAGCCTCCATAGCCTTCTAGCATAGCTTAATGACTAGTCTTGATAAGGAAAGGCAATTAATAAACCTCACAAAGTGCCAAATTAGATGACTATACTAAATACGTAGATATTTTAAAATTTGTTTCTCTTTTGGTGTGCTAATATATTCCTTTAAAATATCCATAGGTATTGCTTCAAAATTCCTGATAACTATCCATCACCCTTAGCATCACCTTTGCTATGCACTGGAATCACAGTATGCACAACAATGATGCACCATAAGATGAACCAACTTGATAAATTTCTAGGAGTCATTGGCTGAGGTGGACTAGGCCGCATGGCTGCGCTGTTTGGTGAGGCCTTTGGGCTGCATGTTACAGTTCTCAGCGTAAGTGTATCCAAGAAAGAGGAAGCCTTGAATACGCTTGGAGTTGACCGATTTGTTCTCTCGACTGATGAGCTCCAAATGAAGGTAACAAAATCCCGTAAATTTAATTATAGGGCTTGTTTTCAGGTTCAATTGAGGGTTATGATACACGATCAATCTAATTATATTATTATGCATATAAATTAACAAAGTTATTAAGATTTTAAAGTCAATTTTTATTTTACAACTCTCCCCAATTACTTGATTTAATTGATAATTGTTTTTCCTAAGCAGGCCCTAGCTAGATCCTTGGACTTTATTATTGATACAACATCAAGGGACCACTCATTAATTTGACCTATACATGTCTCTTTTGAAGAGTCACGGCAACCTAAGGTTGGCAATAGGGTGGGGCAGGGCTGGGGCAGTAGGTACCCATCCTTGCCCCACAAAACATTTTTTTGCCCATCCTACCCCATTGCCATTTAAATTAGGCGGGGCGGGTGGGGCAACATTTGAAAGAGAATATCCCGCCCCGCCTAATTAAAATTTTATTGAATTATTTAATCTAAAATATAAATATATTTATAACTATTATTTCAAAACTATAAAAAAATTACATCCGATCTACTTCATTCCAAAAAAAACATACATACATCTATAAATTTAAAAATAACAATAAATATAATTTATACTTAATCTAAAATAAAACACATACAGACATGATACTCAATAGCAAGAAGTTGACCAAGAGGCTATGGGCTGAAGTAATAAGTACTGCTTGTTATATTTCAAATAGAGTTTTTCTAAGACTTGGCACTAACTAGACACCTTACGAAATTTTGAAAGGTAGAAAACCGAATTTAAAATATTTTCATGTTTTTGGATACAGGTGTTACATCTTAAATGACAGTGAGCAATTACGAAAATTAGACCCGAGAAGTGATGAAGGAGTCTTGTGGGATATGCACAAAACAACAAAGCATTTCGAGTTTACAATCTGAGAACTGAGGCAGTCATGGAATCTGCAAATGTAGTATTTGATGATCTAGAGATTATGCAAAGTACTCACAAGAGGAAAACATAACAAGCTTTACAAAAGAAACAGAAAAATCAGATTCTGATAGCGACAGTAATAAAGATGACTTTGTTATGAAAGAGGAAACAGCTGCTGTTGTACCCGACGTAACAGTGACAACTGACAACTCAGATTTGAACAAAAATTCAATTAGGAATAAAGATAAAAGGAAAGATCCACCCACATGGATCTTTCAAAAGGCACATCCAACAAGTTCTATCATTGGAACTCCAGATGGCATGATGAAGACTCAGAGCAAGGTTAAGCAAATGAATGATGGGATATTCATATCTCAATCAAAATATGCTAAAAATCTTGTAAATAAATTTGGGCTTGAGAAATCAAAACCAATGAAAACTCCTATCAGTACTAATTTGAAACTTTTAAAAGACATTGTAGGAAAAGATGTTGATGCAAATTTGTACAGAACCATTATTAGCAGCCTCCTATACCTCACAGCAAGTAGACCAGACTTGTGCTTTAGTGTAGGACTTTGTGCAAGATTTCAAGCAAATCCCAAAGAATCACATTTAGCAGCAGCTAAGAGAATCATCAGGTATGTTCATGGAACATATGATTATGGAATATGATTTTCTAAAGATACAAATGATTATCTTGCAGGATTTAGTGATGCTAATTGGACAGAAATGCAGATGATAGAAAATGCACATTAGGAGGGTGTTTTTATCTTGGTACTAACTTGGTTTCTTGGCACAGGAAAAAGCATAATTCTATTTCTTTATCTGTTGCTGAAGCCGAATACATAGCAGCAGGGAGTTGTTGCACACAAGTATTATGGATGAAGCAAATGCTGAGTGATTATGGTATTGAACAAAAGCCTATAACTGTGTTTTATGATACTACTAGTGCTATAAATATTTCCAAAAATCCTGTTAAGCATTCTAGAACAAAATACATTGACATAAGATACCATTTTATAAGGGAACTAGTAGAGTCTAAAGGTGATACACATTGAACATATCTCCACTAATAAACAATTGGCTTACTTGTTCTCTAAGGCATTGGATACAACAATATTTGAAAATCTAAGAAAGTCCTTAGGCAACTATCAGTTTTTTGAATAAACACTGCTTACTGTTATGTTTTTTATATGTGCAATATAATAAGTTTTCTTCTAATTAAGCATGTGCGAGCTATGATATAAAAATTGTGTGAATAATAAAATATTGGTTTAAAAACGAAAAATACAGGGAGGGCTACCAGTATATGATGTGTGAAAGCCATCCATTGAGAGTAACTTCATTGTATCTAGGAAATATGTTGAGGTCGCCCACTCAAATGGAAAAGGGCTACCTCTATACATGTGTGAAAGCTACTGTATGTATTTAGAAAATTCACATTGAGACTAACTTTTGTGGGTGCAAGAAGCATGCTCAACTTGATCACTCAATTGGATTAAGTGATAAAATAATTAAAAGCAATTAAACAACTCTGAAATGTGCTTTCTTAGAATGGTTCATATTATATCCAGATATTGTTGTTATGTTATTGTTAACTGTTTTCTGTTACGTTTTTCATAACATACAATGTTCTTTGTGCCAATTCGAAATTTGACTTTTCTTGTGTGTCTTTATATCAAAGTGCCATGTCAGTTGTATTGAATTGAGGGGGAGAAGTTTCGGTGGCGGGAATCCTAACTCTATTAGAACTCCTTAGTCTTATGAAATCAAAATTTGAATTCCTATTTAATAATGACAGTTATTAAATGGTTTTGGAAAGCGAATTATGTTTTTGGAAAAGGAATTAATATTAAATTTTGAAACAAAATTTTTTTAGCCTAATATATTACGAAATTAAGTTAGGGCTTCTCCTGTTCATTCCATACCCATTCAATAGTTTCTCCATCGTCCCTCGTCCTGTTTCTCTCTCTCTCTCTCTCTCTCTCTCTCTGTTCTGAGAAATTATTGTAGACCAAGAAGCCCTAAGAATGGCAAACACATCTGAGACTTCAAAGACCAATAGTTCTTCATCTTCTCAAAGCGACTCCAGTTACAACAGGAGCAACAGTGCACCGTCATCTCAGTCTCAATAGCCTCATATAGAGGTTTCTATTGATCCAGCCATGAGTGAAGACAAGTTAGTTCTAGTGAAGAAGATGAAAGACAAAGTTAAACCGAAGTATAACAAGTTTCTCATAGCCGACATCAAGCAGAAATTCATGAAATACACTTCACAAAGGAAGTTGCAGATGGAAAGGCCGGTAAAGCTTACTAACTTCAATAGCTACGGTTTAAGTGATCTTCTTGAGTCTATATATTGAACTCATACGGTAAACAACTTTCTACACCCTGTGAAGTCTTTAATTCAAGAATTCTATGCAAATATCTCAACTGCCATTGATGATCTGAAAAACTTTCATTATCACAAGGTTTATTGTAGAGGAAAGTTTGTGAAATTCTCTTCGAATGTCATAAACATATTTCTGGATATTCCTATAGGCAATTGGCAATTTTGATATGGCCGTAGTAATTAAGGAATTGATGGGTAGGGAAGACATTGATTGGAACCCGAGGGATGGTATTGATTAGCAATATCTTAGAAAGAAGTATATAGTGATGCATAAGATTACGCAATTCAATTGGCTTCCCTCTTCACAACAAAATCAAGTTCAGGAAGATAAAGTTAAATTTTTGTACTGTTTAGGCACCAATCGACCAATTAATTTTGGCTTGTTAGCTTATAGGATGATCGTTCAGATTGGTCCATATCACTCTGACTATCACTTGCTTGTTTTTCCATGCTTGATTCAAGGCATTTTAGCATAGAATAGTATTCCTATTAGTCCTAAGGAACATACTGAAATTCTATCAAAATCAATTAAAAAGGGTTTTTTGCTTTGATTACATGATAAGACTGACTTGCCTGCATCTAAACCAAAGCAAAAGAGAGTAAGGAAAAACCAAATGAAAAATGTTGAAGAACAGCTTGTGCTGATCAATTCTGCCTTGACTGAGATTGTGCAGGATTTGAAAGACATCAAAGCAAAACAGCATGTTTTGGAGGCAAAGCTTGTAGGACACTCTTGTACTACAGAAGAGCCACAGCCAATGGAAACTGAGAATGTGGTCCCTGAGAAGTTAGCTGAGCAAATACCAGAACCAGATGCACCACTGCCTGCAAAAGCTGGGCAAATGCCTACAGCAAGACAGGCTGCACAAACTGCTGTTGAGATAGACATAACAGCAGAAAAACTGGCAAAGAAAAAGAAAATCAAGACAACTGCTAAAGGACAAAAATTGACAAGAAAGAAGAAAGTTGAAATAGTGAAGAAACCATCTGATAAGAAGAAGAAGAAAATTGAAACCACAGCTCCTGCACTGAGAGATGAATCTTTGTCAAATGAACCAACACAAGCAGAAATTGAGATGAACTTGCCTTCACCACTTGCTGAGAATGAACCACATGTTTCTCTGGTCTGTAAAGCAGAGCATCATGATTCACCACCATCAACGCAGTTACCACCACATAAAGCTCCAACCTCATCACCTGCAGAACACACAAGCACCTCCTCCTGCTGAAGACACAACTGTACCAGCCACATCTCCACCACCTCCTCTTGTAGAAGAGTCTCTGGTCCCTTCCTAACAACCTACTATTGAGTTACCCATAACAGAAACCAGTGCAGAGAGACTTGACAAGGAGATTCACAGAGTTGTAGTTGAAGTTACTCCTACTTCCTCTAAGACAACTAATGCACAACCTGTTCCTAAGCCTTTTGAGCAGCCTACTCCCACTACTACTGGTAAACTGTACAAAGTGAAGGCTAGTAGATTTAAGAAGCACCTTGGTAGTTCCTCTTCCCCACCAGTTCACAAGTCTCCAAGACTTCGTTAAGTGCTTTTGACACTTGAGCTAAAATCAAGAAGGAGAAGGAGTTGATTTTTTTCTGATATAACTTTTTTTTTGTTAACTCTATTTTGATTGTTTGATGTTTTTGTTACTGCTAATGAGATTATGTCAGTAAGGAGTAAGGGGGAGTAAGACTATTTTGATGCTTTATGTTTTACTGTGTTTGTGTGTTTGTGTTATCTTGATTTGATGAATGGTTTGCATGACCTAATTTCATTGTTGATTTGATTGCTCTGATCATGAATTAATTAAAGTGTTGCTTGATCAGTTTGACAACTTCACTTTGTGTTGAAAATGCAGGATATACATATTCAGACAGTGTTCTATTATGAGAATAGTAACAACACAGTGGTTCATTCTTTACACATGATATTTTTTGTTTACTATTCCATGACAGCTTATTGTTATGATTGACTTATCATGTGTGATTTTCTTTGATCAGAAACAGTTTAGTTTTTTTATCATAAGTTGCCGAAAATGGGAGATTGTTGGTGTCAACGTCTACTACATATGCATGTGCCATGCACATGATGATTCTTTTGTTCAACTTGTGATAAAACTAAAATATTATGTTTTTTCTTATTTTACTGTTTCTAGAATTATATTTTAGGAAGTATTTGATTTATAATAAATATCTCATTAGATTAGGATGTAGTATCTTGTATCCTAATTAGTATAGGAGAATATTTATTTGTCCTAATTCCTTTAGAAGTTTAATTATATTCCTTCCTATTTTATTTTTCCTAATCCTAATGTAATTTTGATTTAGATTTTTATAAGATTTCTAGGAGATTTCGTCCAGACCTCCCACTATATATACTAAGTTATTTTTACATAACTTGGTGGGCAAAATTCATTAGTTGGTCGGGAGTGTTTTTTGTTTCGGCATTCTAGGATTTGAGAGAAAAGCTTCAAGACAAATTGGAATGTCTTTATTGATTTGATTCTTTGAGCTTTGATTCATATATGAGAGGTAGAAATCGTACATGAGTTGTTGATTAAGTCTGTGAGAGTTAGTACACACTTGGGATAACTTACGGGTTAAGTGTTTATGTAATAAAACGTTAGATATCGTTTGTTAAGTTATCTGCGACAGAGTGTAGGTAGTGTCACTAGAGTTTAAGATCTTGGCAGGATTTTGTTTTACAAAGATTAGGTTAGTGGGTGAGAGTGAGTCAGCACTGTAAAAGGACCTAAAGATTGTACAAACAATAACTTAGTGAATTGCAGCTCTATAGATATCTGTGGATGTAGGTTTTATAACCTAACCACGTAAAAATCCTTCTGTGCCGATTTACTTTACAGTTTACTGTTATATTTCTTATAACTGCATACTTTCAGAACTTTCAAAAAAGTTGATAAAAAAATGGATAATTTGAATTCAAATTAGTTAAATAATAATATTATTAAAATAATATATCTTATAATATTATTGTAATATAGTTCACTTAAAAATTAGTATAAATAAATAAACATGCATGACATTAGACATATTTTTAAGTCTTATAAAATATACAATCAAATTTTAATTTTTAAATATTAATTTTCAAATTTATTAACAACCAAGTTTCTACCCATTTGTTTTAGATTCCCCAAATAAAGCTTAATGAAGTAGAATCTATTAGATTAAAACTTGTAAAACTAGAGCATTTATAAAAATAAACATGCATGACATTAGACATATTTTTAAGTCTTAAAGATAAACAATCTAAGTTTTAGTTTTTAAATATTAATTTTCAAATTTATTAACAACCAAGTTTCTACTCATTTGTTTTAGATTCCCCAAATAAAGCTTAATGAACTAGAATCTATTAGACTAAAGCTTGTAAAAATAGAGCATTTATAAAAAAGTTGTTGGTTGTTTGGTTGGACAAATATAGAAATTCTTAATAATATTAAATTAACAAAATAATTTTTCTGGAAAGGAAGGATAAGGTAAATATTTTAAAATATGGTAAGAGTATATTGATATTTTAGAAAAAAAAAAGCTTAAAAAGAGCATTTCCGAAAACTTCAATTTTGAGCTTCTTCTAAAAGATATATAACGGCTTTTTTAATCACTCATAAGCTCCTTTTAGGAGCCGGCCAAACAACCTAAAAAGAGTTTAGAAGAGCTTTTCGCCTTCAAAAAGTTCTTTTTGCTAGTAGAGAAGTTGAAACAAATGCTCTCAAGGAGGAAGATATATCCAATTCAGGTTCTGATACTAAGAAGGTTAATTATAACAATTTTTAAATATAGTCAAACATGTATAACAAGCAAATACATACCGTGAAATAAGTACCATAGCTAACATACAAATGGCGCATTAGATGCACAATTGTATTTTACATCGCTAGATTAATCTAATGGTTGACAGTTAAGGGAGAGTAACATGCAACTAGCTCATCAGGTTAAACACAATCTTCACACATCTGACAAAAACTGAAATTCATTTAAGGAGAACAAACCCAATTTTGCCAACCTCTCTTCTCACCTCCAATGCTATTGACATCTCCCTTCTAACTATCGAAGATTGTTAGAACTAATGATGATGTAGATAATTAACTTTTCCCTTTAAAATTAGTTTTAGCTAATTGTGTATATTAGGGTTTTTGATAAGAGACATGTGTAAGCATCATCTTGTACACTACTGTCTCTAGAATATAAAGGAAACTTCTTACTTGTGCTCAATAACAAACTGAGCCATCTCCATTCATTCTCCTTTCTAAAATTATGCTTTCTCTTTCTGAAAATATAGCTCAGGTTCTATTTTGGTATCAGAATTTCTTTCAATTATGATGGATGATCCTAATCAAACCCACATCACCAATATTCCTCCTGCTTAGTTTGTTCATCAATAATTACCCACTCTTAGCCAACCACTCATAGTAAAACTAGATCGCGATAATTATTCAATCTGGAAAAACCAGTTAGAAAATGTCATCATTGGTAATGGTCTTGAGGATTTCATTGATAGAACTCGTCCTTGTCTCCCAAAATTTCTTGGTCAACAACAATAGCCTGTGAATCTTAAATATACACAGTTCTAGCGACTCAGTCAACTTCTTATGAGTTGGTTCTACTCAACCCTCATTGAAAGCAAGATGAGTCAAATTGTGAATCAAACAACTGTTTTTAGAATTTGGGATGCTCTGTCCAAAAGTTATGCAGCTTTGTCAAATTAAAGACTTCTAGAGCTACGATCTCAGATCCAAGGTATGAAAAAATAAGGACCACTACAAGTTGCAAATATTTGACTTTTTTGAGCCATTAAATATGACAATATTTGACAGTCAACAATCGTTAAATATGGCACTGTCAAATATGATAATATTTGACGATTGGTCAAACAGTCAAATATCAACTTTAACATACTTGACTCCTTCATGTGAGTCAAATATATATGTCAAAGAAAACCTATATTTGACTCTTTTTGTTATACTATGACTAATATGCATCAAATTTGAAGGATGTAACAGTTGAATTATTAAAATTTTTTCTCATATTTGACTGTTTCGGTCGGCAACTTTGGTTGAACAGTATTTTGAAAAACTCATATTTGACTGTTCGTGATCATCATTTTGATCTCAATTTTGATTGTTTTTGCTAGAGATACATGTCAAATATGAAAATTGTAATAGTCAAATTATTCAAAAAAAATTTCTCATACTTGACTATTTTTTCTAGTCAAGTCTTTTTGAACAATATTTTGAAAATACCATATTTGACTATTTTTGTCGTCAAGTATGAATAAATTTTGATAAAATATATATATGATACTTGACGGACTTCAAAGTCCCTCAAGTATCATATATATAAAAATTTTTAAAAATAGGTATATGGTTATTTATTATATATTATATTTTTTCATAAAATAGATATATCATTTAAGTTATATATTCTTTTATGAAAATATGATAATTTCATCAAATTTAAAAGCTGTAAGAAACATATATATATATGATAAACTTTCTATAACGAAATAAACAAACTCATAATACAAACTGAAGCAATAGCAGAAACACATAACATTCTCAATCCTTTCATGCAAACTGAACCTATTAAAACACAAAACATAGTATACAAATTGAACCTATCAATGCAAACTAGCAAAATACTTTAATCAGAAGAACACTAACAGTAGTTTGTTTTACTATATTATGCAATTGATCATACAAATCACATAAAAGTTGCAAACAAACACCATTCATTGGCCATTAGGCTAACTCCATAAAAAACTCATTACATCAGACAAAGTGCATTCCAGATAGCAATCAAGAACCCAAATTAAACAAAGCATACCTATCATGCATCTTGTAGTTGCATTCCAAAACACACCAGCAAATTCTTTTGGGAAAAAAAAAAAAGACAAAAGGCATTCTGCAAAGCTCTAAGTTATTTAATGATTTACAAGTCCAATATATCCATAAAGCCAAATAATAACAATTAAGAAATATAAGAAGCCAAGCCAGATTGACATTTGATCAGTTTAAAAATCCTTCCTGGTGCGTTCGAAACTAGCAAGTATACTAGTCGCACAAGTAATAAAGTGATAAGTAGATATCGTTCCCACGAGGATTGATTATAATTGAATTTGTTATTTTCCAGCAATAATAAACTAAACAGGGGGGGTTTTGTTGATTGATTAACTAAACTTAATACGAAAGCAAATGAAGAATAACACAAAGCAAAGTTAAATGGAGTGAAAAATCAATGAGAGACACTTGGTTAAGAGTTCATTCTCTGCCACAAGATATGAATTTGTGAATTAACATAGAATTGTAATCCAATTACAGCATTGAAGTTATCAACCGTAGATAACAACAAGCTCTGTTATCCCAATCTTTCCTTACTTTGTTGTTAAATAAAACAAGCTCTTTATTTAATCTCTATCCATTAAACAACCTAGAACAAGCTCTCTAAGTTTAATTCAATAGAAGCATTACGATGAGAAAGATAGGTTGATCTAAGCAATAATCACACAAGTTCGGATTATTTAACCTAGGTTGTATTTTCCAATTGCAATCTCTGATCACAATTTTGCTACTAATGATTGGAAATTCATGACAATTACGGATCAAGATTTCTAATCTAGCAATAGACAACAACAGATTATATTCAGTTGGCCATTCCAAATACAATCAGTAAGCAATCATAAGCATTAGATATGGGAAAATACAAGCAACTTCAATTAGAGAATTGGATAACAATTTCTTACACAATCAACTCACAAAATCCATATCAAGGGCTTTGAAATCACCCTCAACCAATTCAGATTTAGTTACACATATTCAATCAGAATAACAAATACAATACAGAGAAATTCCAGAATTGAAAAGGAAAGAAAGAACTTAGCAAATTCTTTGAAAATCTTCTTTGTAGATGAATCTTCTTGGAATTGTAGTTCCTCCTCTTTCAAAATCTTCTTTCTCCTTCAAGAACTCCAAGGGATGAGAGAAATCCAGAAATGCAGCCTCCTCCCACGTTTTCCCCTCTTCAAGTTATGAAAATAAAACCCTAAAATGTGTTTAAATACTCTGCTACAGTAACTTGCTACAGTTTCCCGTATTTAATAACATGCTACAGTGATATATGGAATTACAAATATACACTTCTCATACCATTTTTATCACAACTTTCGGTACACTACATAAATTTGTGAACCGTAAATTTCTCCAAAAATAGACTTCGAGAGCTTTCAATGGTATATAGCATGTTATCCGGTTAATTGTATATCGATACAATCAACTCCGAGAAATTGGTTGATTAGCAGAGGTGAAAATGAAGGGTTTTACTCCATTTTTGTGCAAGTTGCTCCAAAACTCCTACAAACATCAAACCACACAAAAACATAAAAATACCAAGGAATATAGCAAAGAAACATGGACGAATTGATATGAAAATGATATATAAATAGACACTTATCAAATTCCCCCACACTTAGACTTTGCTAGTCCTCGAGCAACTACGACAATGTGAAATAAAACTAAACCGAAACAGAATCAACAAAAAATTAAAACACACAAATGCTTCATCTTGCAAATAGGCCTCAAAGATTGTACTTAATTATAACCCAAGGAAAACTTCAAAATAATGCACTTGATCAAGAATTTTATCTCAAAGATTAGTTTCGCTTCACTTCAATTCCTCAAGTGTGTGTGTGTAGAGCCATTCTCACCTAATCACTTGTAACCCGGATGAGTTTATGCATAAAAATGAATCATATTTAATATTGAAGATGTGTGTATAAATGAACTCCATAGGCCTGCTTTTCAAGTCACTCTCCACTAATGTAGACATGCACAACACCAAGGATCAAGTAGGACTTTATTAAGCTTGTAACGTTTGGCTTGGGTGAAGGTATGATAAAGGATAATAATTTGGCTCAAATCACCCACAAACACATAAATCATTCAAGACTATGTAGAGCTCAACCCTATAACACAACTTCATTTCAATTCACCAGGTTACTCCCCCAAACTTATTTAGAACACTCAATCTTTTTTTTTCACAGAAAACAAAAGAAAACTACACCCCCACACTTTGTTGTTTCATTCTTTTTAAGAACACTTAAGGGTATAGATCTCTTATTCTTCTTCTTTTGTTCTTTTTTTTGTTCTTTTTTTTTATTACACTTCCCCTCCCCCACACTTAAACAACACATTGTCCTCAATGTGTAAGTACGTGGACGATAAGTACAGATTGGTTTTTTTTTCTTTTTTTTTTCAAACACAATAGATCTCACTTGCATTGCTCATGACACATCTCAACCTCCTCTAACTTCCCAAAACCAGAACATAGCTCAAAATTTAATTGTGAATGATGTACAGGCTCATAGGTAAGGGATAAACTGTTTGGAACAAATTCATTTGAGGTTAGGAAATCTTTTAGTGAGTTAACAAAGAAAAAGGCTTACAAAGGCTCAAAGGGGTAACTAGGGATAATTTCAGTCAAGGTTGGCTATTAAGGCTCAAACGGTCCAAAGATGGCCTAAATCATTTCCCCAATGTTGCACAGTCTAGGATTTCGACTCGAGTGACCATCAAACAAGTTCTAGAATTCATTGAAATCTGAAGAAACATTTAAATTACATAAACTTTCTCTAAGTGAACAAATAACTCAGTGATAATAGCTCAGTGCTCAATGTTGCGTAAGGAATCAAAAGCAAAGCGAAAACCAATAAACATTTCACGCACACAGATCCATGCATCATTTATCATTTTCCAAGAGTTATTCTTAATTCAATCATTATCTTATCATCGACCCACAAAATGCAAGAAAAGAGGTAAGTGGCTTTGTTACACCTGAGTCAAGATTGTATATTTCAACAATCCTTAGGACCAGTAGCCCGCAGACTTAAGGTTTCCAGCCTATATACCTTTATTATGAAAGAACAACACAATAAACAAGACACTTCAAACAACATGAAATAAACAAACTACAAAGTTATTAAGGAAGAATGCGTTTCAAGGGTTAAGGAAACCCCATATTCTGCCATTCTCAGGTTTTTCCACAGTTTTTTTTTAAAATCGAAACTGATAAAGATAAAAACACATAACAACTCTAAATTACGGAAAACTAAACTCACTCATAAAATAACAAAGTTCAATAAGTCAGCAAACAAAAGCAAGTTAGTTAGAATGGGTCTAAAAAGTTTAGAAGTTAGTCTCCTTATTAAGCCATTATGGATTAAAGAGATCCAAAATGCGTTTCAAGAGGACTTACACTTTTTAAGCCACCACTCTAAAAACCAAGATTAGAAAACATTACCTGGGACAAAAGAAACAACCTGAAAAAACTCAAAAAGAAATGACATAAAAAAAAACTCAAATAAACACAATAAAAAGAAAGCAAACGAAAACAAAGCAAACCAGCTGATAAAGATTACAGATGGAGCGTTAAATCCAGTTTACGCCTCTTATTGCCTTCTCCAAACCAATCTATCCGAGATATTGTTGGATCAGGCGAATAGACGAATGCTTGTAATTTGTCAATTAACTCCCCTGCAGTTGAAGCTGTAACCAGGATTTGCCTCACCGACTGTGAGATGAAGTTTTTTTCTACTGCTTGATCAAGAAAAGACAACAAACCATCAAAAAAATTATTGACATTTAACAAACAAATGGGTTTTCGATGGATGTTTAGCTGTGCCCAAGAGGTGATTTGAAATATCTCCTCTAATGTACCATAACCACCGGGCAAAGCTATAAATGCATCAGATTTAATGACCATATGTGCAATATGCTCATGCATGCTAGAGACCTGTAACTCTTCCCCGATTGTGTTGTCTACGATATCTCGTACAGCTAATGGTTTAGGGATAATGCCGAGAACTTTGCTCCCTCCCAGGGATGCAGCTGTCGACACACATCCCATTAACCCAAGACTACCCCCTCCATAAATCAAATGAATACCCTCGCAGCTAATGTCCTACCAAGATCAAGAGCTGCTGTGGTAAACTCTCCATCTTTACCAAATTGCAATCCGCAAAATACGCATATATTGCGGAATCGCCGAATTGGTGATTTCTCCATTTCTACAAGTGCTCTAATCTTGTGTAAGACACGTTAGATATTATACTTTTCAATTGCAAGACAGGTTATGGAATGACATATGAAAATATGCAGAATTTATATATACACACATAAAGCTTTCAAATTTTGACACATGGGGACATACTTTCGGTGGGGGTTGCTCGATGCAGATTTGTCGCCCCAAGATTTGAAAAAAATGAGATATGCTTTGGGCGAGGTTTGAGAAAACCTACACACTTGTCTCCCACGTGAAGCATGGAAAATGGAGATACACTTTCGGCGGGGGTTGACAAAACCCCCACACTTGTCTCCCACGTGAAGCATAAAAAATAGAGATACACGTTCGGTGGAGGTTGACAAAACCTCCACACTTGTCTCCCACGTGTACTTATGCCATAGGGTAGTCATATGGTTTGTCAAAAAGAAAACTTGAAATTAAAACAAACAAAATCAACAAACAACAACAACACAAAAACAACAATGATAATCAGATCAAACGAACAAGAAAAAAAATTCTACAACAACAACACACATTCAAATATACAAGTAGTTGTGATTGTGGCTCACATCTTCCTCTGGTTTTACGTCCAGTAACGGCTGAAACGCCTTCTATGAGTCGGGGATTTGCTTCCCATCCAGTTTTCTTATAAACTGGCAAACAGGGTCGTTTTTAGTCAGATTCCCTAGACTATAACACTGCAATTCATCACGAAATTGTGTCCATAGATTAAGCAATTCACGCTGAACAAGTCCACAAGAATGTGACTCGAGAGTTAACAAAACATTATCCAGCGACTCATTACTCAAACCATTCTTAATAAATGAAAGTTTATCTTCTCTATTCCTGGACGCAAAACCTAATGAACGACAAGTCTGGTTACAATTCCATCTAGCACATTTATAACATACTTGTAACCTTTTCGCTCTTCGCCTCTTGGCGTAGTAGCTCTTTCCTAGACCAGGCATGTATTTTGCGAGATTAATGTCCGGCTAACCGGACAATCTCACCTTGGCTTCGATAAGCCATCGGATATCAGCAGGCACATTTAGGAGCATCAACGCCCAAAGTCTAGTCATCCGTACTTTATAAATTTTAAACACAGCATTTTGAGGAAGTGAAGGGAAATATTTACGAAGGTTCGATAGAAAGATATCAGCATCCATTGAAGAGAAGAAAAGGAGAGATATTACCGATAATGCGATTGAGTTTGTTCTTCTCCCAGATATGCACGTTTCAAACCTTCGAACAATGGCTTCAACTCCCGTTTGAATGTTTCCTCAAGCTGTTGCACAACTGAACTCGAAGCACGGAATAATCAAATTAAACACAAGAAAAGAAAAGAAAAGAAAAGAAAATAGAGACACATAAAAGAAATAAAAACACAAGAGCAAATGAAAGTCAAAAACAAACAACAAAGCAAATGAGACAAATGGCAAAGAGAGATAAAACCTGATCAATTATAATAGCCCATGAGATGAATCTCCTCGAAACACAAAAATTGATCATTACTACCTTCTTTTCTTTGTCTCTTTTTATTTATGTTTCAAAAACATTGGGTTGCCTCCCAATAAGCGCTTAGTTTAACGTCCTCAGCCTGACGTTACCTGCCATCACCCATCAAGATAAGCTGGCTCGTAGAGAGGTACCTCCTCGATGTCCTGCATCACTGAATTTCATAGTAAGGCTTCAACCTGTGCCCATTCACCTTGAATACTTTATCCGTTTTTAAGCTCTTGATTTCCACTGCACCATGGGGAAAAACATTAGTAATAACAAAAGGTCCAACCCATCGAGATCGTAATTTACCTGGCAATAACTTGAGGCGAGAATGAAATAAAAGAACTTTCTGTCCCACTTCAAAATTCTTCCTGGAGATCAGTTTATCAGGAAATGCCTTAGTTCTCTCCTTGTAAATTCTGGAATTCTCATAGGCATCATTTCTAAGTTATTACAATTCTTGCAGTTGAAGCTTCCTTTGTTCTCCAGCAGCATCCATCTCCATGTTACAAAGCTTTACTGCCCACCATGCTTTGTGTTCGAGCTCTACTGGAAGGTGACATGGCTTACCATAGACTAAACTATACGGAGACATCCCAATAGGTGTCTTGTAAGCAGTTCAGTAGGCCCAAAGTGCATCATTCAATCGTAGGCTCCAATCTTTTCTACTTGGATTCACTGTCTTCTCGAGAATGGACTTGACTTCTCGATTTGAAACTTCAACTTGACCACTAGTTTGTGGATGATATACAGTAGACAACTTGTGAGTGATGTTGTATTTCTTGAGCAAGGCTTCAAATGATCGGTTGCAGAAGTGTGTCCCTCTATCGCTAATCATGGCTCTTGGTGTTCCAAATCTTGCAAAAATGTTAGATTTCACAAAATCTACAACAACTTTAGAATCATTAGTTCTCGTAGATTTTGCTTCTACCCATTAGAAACATAATCCACAGCAAGTATAATGTAAACATTACCAAAAGATGAAGGAAAAGGACCCATGAAAATCAATACCCCACACATCAAAAATCTCAACAACAAGTATAGGGGTTTGTGGCATTTGATTTTTCGCACTTAAATTACCTGTCCTTGGACAACGGTCACAAGCTTTGCAAAATAGATATGCATCTTTGAACAATGATGGCCAGTAGAATCCACAATCAAGAACTTTCAGGGCTGTTCTTTTTGGTCCGAAGTGACCGCCACATGCATAAGAATGACAGAAGGTCAAAATTGAATTAAAATCAGATTCAGAAACACACCTTCTTATCACTTGATCAGAACAATGCTTCATTAAGTAGGATCATCCCATAATGTAATACTTGGCAATGTCTTGATCTTGTCTCTTTGAGCTCGAGTCAAGTCCATGTGGTAGCTTTTGGTAACTAAGTAGTTGACAATATCGCATACCAAGGGGCACTCCATTAGAGACAACAATGTTTATCTGAAAAACTTTCTTGAATGGCAGTGCCATCTTTATCAGGGACAATGCGGCTGAGATGGTCTGCAACTAAGTTTTCACTTCCCTTCTTGTCTTTGATTTCCAAGTCAAACTCCTGTAAAAGGAGTATCCACCTAATAAGCCGTGGTTTAGCATCTTTTTTTGTGAGCAAGTACCTCAAAGCTGCATGATCAGAATAAACGGTTACTTTAGTACCAATCAAATAAGATCGAAACTTTTCTAAGCAAAAATAACCGCTAGCAGCTCTTTCTCAGTGGTAGAATAATTAAGTTGAGCATCATTTAAAGTCCGAGATGCATAGTAAATGGCATGTGAAATTTTGCCAATTCGTTGACCCAAAACGGCACCCACAGCGTAGTCACTTGCATCGCACATGATCTCGAATGGATGATTCCAATTCGGAGATTAGATTACTGGAGCCGAAGTCAAGAGTTCCTTCAGTTTCTCAAATGCCTCTTTGCATTTCTCATCAAATTCAAAGGCCACATCATTCTGTAATACTCTGCATAGGGGCACTGCTATCTTCGAGAAATCTTTGATGAATCTACGATAAAAACCTGCATGACCAAGAAATGAACTAATATCCCGCACACTTGTGGGAGGTGGTAAGGAACATATAAGATCTATCTTGGATCTATCAACCTCTATACCCTTAGCAGAAATAACATGTCCCAAAACTATACCCTGATCTAGCATAAAATGACATTTCTCCCAATTCAGAACAAGGTTAGTTTCTATACATCTTTGAAGTATAAGGGTAAGGTTGTCAAGGCATTTATCAAAAGAATCACCAAAAACACTAAAGTCATCCCATAAAAAACCTCAATTAAGTTCCTATAACATAATCAGGAGAAAATACTTACCATACACCTTGAAAGTGCAGGGGCATTGCAAAGGACTCGAATGGCATGCGTCGATAGGCAAATGTACCGAATGGGTATGTGAACGTAGTTTTCTCGTGATCCTCAGGGGCAATGACAATCTGATTATATCCTGAATAGCCATCAAGAAAACAATATTGAGAATGACCTGCTAACCTCTCCAGCATTTGATCAATGAATGGCAAAGGAAAGTGATCCTTGCGAGTTGCAGAATTGAGCTTTCGATAAACAATACAAACTCGCCACCCGGTTTGGATACGAGTGGGAACTAGCTCATTATTGTCATTCTTAACCACCGTAACACCAGATGTCTTCAGAACAACTTGGACTGGACTCACCCACTTGCTGTCCGAAATTGGATAAATCACACCCACATCTAACAATTTCAAGATTTCTTTCTTGACAACTTCCATCATGGGAGGATTCAACCTCCGCTGTGCTTCTCTAGTGGGCTTGGATCCCTCTTCTAACAAGATGCGGTGCATGCATACGGCTGGACTAATACCTTTGATGTCAACAACTGTCCACCCAATGGCCGTTTTGTGATCTCAGAGCACTCGGATGAGTTTCTCTTCTTGTAATGGTGCAAGACCCTTTGCTATTATGATTGGCAAAGTATCTTTCTCACCTAGGAATACATGCTTCAAATGATCTGGAAGAGGCTTAAGCTCCAAGGCAGGTGCTTTCATCACGGAAGGTAGAAGTTTCTAATTAGATAAAGGCAATTCAATGTACGAAACATCATACCTGTTTGTGGTGATAGCTATAGTCTCATCCAAGCTTGCCACAGCTTCCTCCATTTCTTTAGACACTTGTATCAACTTCCTCGATTCTCTGGAATTTTCTGCCCCAATGTGCTCACTAATGGCTACTTCCAATGCATCCTTGCGAGTTAACTCAAAAAGTTGTTGTGCCAAAGAATCAATAACATCAACTGCAAAAACAGAATGCAAGTCACTAGGGTACCTCATTGCCTTAAAAATATTGAAACGAATCACCTCGCATCAAACTCCATGGTGAGAGTGCCATCATGAACATCAATCTTCGTTCGGGCAGTTTTCAAGAATGGCCTCCCCAAAAGAATCGGTGTTGGATTGGGAGATGTCTCATCCTCCATTTCCAGAACATAGAAGTCTGCTGGAAAAACCAATTAATTTACCTGCACAAGCACATCTTCCACAACTCATTTGGGATATGCATTAGAACGATCAGCAAGTTGAATTACAATACCAATTTTCGCAAGGGGTCCAAGATTTAAAGAAGCATAAATAGAATATGGCATGACATTAATAGATGCTCCTAAATCTAACATAGCTCTTTCAAACTTGGTATTACTAATAGTGCATGGAATGGTGAACGTACCTGGATCTTTGCATTTCGGAGGAATTTTTCTTTGCAATACAGCTGAAACATTTTCCCCCACAAGTACCTTCTCATTTCCTTTCAACTTCCTCTTGTTGGTGCATAACTCTTTGAGAAATTTTGCATAACGAGGCACTGCTTGATAGCATCCAGAAGTGGTATGTTTACCTCGATCTTGCGAAAAGTTTCTAGGATTTCTTGTTCTTGTTCCTCCTTCCTTGATTTTGCAAATCTGCTAGGAAAAGGTGAAGGAGTAACATATGAAGGAATATGGGTTTTAGGATTTACCTTAGAAGATGATGTTTTATTCATGGTGGGAGTGGTGTCATCCCTTTCATCAGTTTGTGATTTCTTTGGTGGAATCTCTAATTGCTTCCCACTTCTCAAAGTTACAGCACTAGCATTCTCTCTTGGATTGATCACCGGCTGAGAAGGTAATTTTCCTGAGCTTTGACTCTCAAATTTGCTCATGTTAGTGGCCAATTGTCCCATTTGATTTTCCAGGTTTTGGATACTTGCCCTAGTTTCCTGCTGAAATTGCATTGGGTTAGTGGCAAGTGCTTTAACAATATCCTGGAGAGACATACCTGAATTTTGTGGAGCTGGTTGTGGTGCTGGTTGTGGTTGTGCTTGAAATGGTTGCTGCACCCTTGGTTGATTGAAACCTGGTGGTCGATTTGGTATGGCATTTGGGGCAATTGGTTGATGATTCCCATATCTTAAATTAGGGTGATCTCTCCATCCAGCATTGTAAGTATTGGAGAAAGGGTCATACCTTTGCCTTGGTTGTCCTGGAAATCCACCCATGGCATTGGCTTGTTCTGTATCTCCTTCTTGCAAAGTTGGACACATGTCGGTTGGATGGTCCATGGCAGAACATACTCCACATGCATAAGATTGCTGCATATGTCCTACAGCCATTTTTTTACAAGAGAGGTAAGTTCACAAAGTTGTTGTTCAATGTTTGAAGTACTTACCTCATTTACTCTTTTTGATAGTTGTGGCTCAAATTGACTGCTGAATTGTTGGGAGTTCGCTGCCATGTCACTAATCAAACGTCTTGCAACGTTCGGTGTTTTATTAACTAGTGCTCCACCAATAGCAGCATCAATGATACTCCTTTCCATTGGTAAGAGACCCTCATAGAAATATTGAATTAGGAGTCCATCACTAATTTGGTGGTTTGGACAGCTAGCACATAACCTTTTAAATCTCTCCCAATATTCATGAAGTGATTCTCCATTGTGTTGTCGAATGCCACTAATATCTTTTCTAATATTTGTAACTTTCGAGGCTGGAAAGTATTTCTCCAAAAAGAGTTTACTCATCTCATTCCAAGTGGTAATGGTACCTGGTGGTAGGTAGTATAACCAATCTTTTGCCGAATCTGCTAATGAGAATGGGAAAGCTCTCAATTTAATTTGCTCTTCAGAAACGCCGGTTGGCTTCATACTTGAGCATACCACATGAAATTCTTTGAGGTGTTTGTTCGGATCCTCTCCTGCAAAACCATGAAATGTAGGCAAGAGATGAATCAGTCCAGATTTAAGTTCAAAATCTATCTCAAAATTGGTGCTTATGCATAGCGGTTGTTGATCAATAATTGGAGCCGCTAACTCCTTAAGAGTCTGATCGTTTTCCATCGCCATTGCTTCCGATTCAGATTTGATTGAACTGCAAGAAGATGGGAGGGAAGTATGTCGTGCAAGGTCAAATTCTGGAGGTGGAGTTGAAATTGACCGATTTAGCCTTAAATTCAAGGATTGGAGAAACTCCTTAATTCTCTTAAGTCGTTGATCCGCTTCTTGACACATCCGAAAATAGGATTGTCTCCCAAGTATAGGAGTGTCGAAGTAATAAACCCGGTGAGTCCGAGGTCGATCCACGAGGAAGGGAATTTTAGCGTTACAAATTATAAGTTAAGCAAATATGATATGAATAATTGAAAGAAATGATAAGATAATCTCAACAAATATGTAAAGATGGTAGGTGGTATTACCGACCATTCAAATATAAAACAAAAAGCAAGAGGAGATAAAACCATCCATGGAAATAGTGGTATAACCAACCATAGTAAATTAAAGAACAATTTCATAAGGTGGTAGAACCTACCATAGTAAATAAAATAAAAAGTTCATAAACAATAGAATAATTAAAATACAAGAGGAATTAACACAATAACAATGAAGGCTAAGGTTAGGGGATCCGCCCTTGATATTTCAAATAAGGATAATTAACCCATTTTAGTTATATGAATTATATTTGTTTCATTACCAATATTTATACCACTTCTTGTAAATGGGTTCAAGCATCCAATGTGCCAATCACCATATGTCTAAAACAAATCAAGGTTCCTAACTAGATTCGTGTCGGTAAGGAAGAACCATACATCATCTAGAAAGGATCCAAGCATTTGATGTGCCAAGGATTGTCGACAATGGATCAAGACCTCCACTTTACGAGTGGTGTAAAGATTGATTAAGAAATTAAATATAAATCATATTGAATAAATATTATAAGATTAAGATTATTAAGCACATATTAAGGGTTAGAGAATCCTTATTCTCATATCAAGAGTTTCACCCTTTTACCTTAGCAAAAGAGAAATTAGAAGAACATTATAATAGAAAGAAAATAAAATGTAAGAAAAAGGAAATTCATTAATAACATAAACACACAAAACACAAACAAGATCCTAGCCAAAGCCAAAATGTTCCAGTCAAGGCCAAGATGCCCTAATGGGTCACAAGGCACCTCTATTTATAGATACATCCAGGGGCAAACTTGTCAAATTACATGGGCATAATTGTCAAATATTAGTTGTAAATATCTTTGACAATTGGGATCATTAGGCACCGACTTTGACCATCAATTTTGACATTGAAATGTTGTGAATTTTAATCACATGTCTTCATGAAAGTTGTAGATATCTCTCTCAGCTTTCTAGAACATATTGATTTGCATAATTTGGATACGTATTTTGAGAGATAAGGTCCAAATACTGAGGCCTGGTCAGACTGGGCCGAGACTATAGATGGGTTCATTTCAAGCCAAATTTTGGTCCACTAAAAGCCCGAATTTGATTATGCATGTGAAATGCAATCTTGTAGACAATTGAATCAGCTTTCCAAAACATTAAGAATTGCACCATTCTGATCTATAAATAGGGAGTTATGCCCATTTTACCGAACCTGTAACAAAACCAAAATTAAGAGGAATTAATTCCAAAGATGCAAATGCTACAAATATGCTTAAGTTGAGGAATTTAATGACACTATTAATGCAATATGATGAACTAAGCTCTTATTAAACATACATATTTAAGTGTTCATCACACCCCCAACTAGCTTATTGCTAGTCCCTAGCAATTAAAGTGTTATTATTTAGAAGTGATTTATAGAATTTTACATCCAAGGTGGTCATTATTGCACTCTCCTTGATTTTATCCAAATAAACAAACTGTCAACTGATTTTTTTTTTAAATGACTCATGTACCCTTCAGTCAAGATATCCACAAACCTTCTCTTGTGCTCAGTTGACACATGACTATGGGGCTTATTAGAAATAAGCCATATCGGTTCTAGTATTTGTTAAGGCTAACAACCTTAGGTAGGGGATATTCATTTATTTTATACATTTTTTTCTTTTTTTTCTCTTTTTTTTTTTTTGAAAGAATGCATCTTTAACCCATGTAGCGAGCCTTAGGCTAATGGCTCCCAGACCAGTTGGCCTTAAGGCATTAGGTGTTAAGACACCCCTTCGAGCTTAACGACTCGGGTTGCCGATGCTTTATTTTTGCTTAGAAACTTATGGATAGTGCAATGTTCGATCCCATTAAGCTTTCTCCTTAATCCATGTAACGAGCTTTGGGACAATAGCTCCCAAACCAGTTGGTCTTAGGGTATTAGGTGTTAAGGCACCCCTCGGGCTTAATTGCTCGAATTAAGGAGGCTACAAGACCAAACTTTATCCACAATTGCTATTTTTTTCTTTTTTTCTTTTTTTTTTCTTCTTTTTTTTTTTTTTTTTAACTTTCCCCTTCCTTTGTGTTGTTATCCTAAACAAAACAAAAGAACTCAACTATTACAACATTTCATGTTGCCACCCACAATCATGCATCAAGGTATGTGTGTGTGTGTTGTGAAAGAAAATGGTTCATGAATACTTGGCCCTAGGAGGACATAAGCACCACAATTTTTTTTTTATTAAATGATAAGGACTAGTTTGTGAGAGTTCATAAATTTGAATAATTCAAAGTGAAATGAATAAGATCTCCTTGTTATAAAATTCAAAAATCAAGTCTAAATAATATCAAGTTAGCTTAAATGAGTTCATAAGATCAAAATAAAATGACAAATTGGTTAGAATGGGTTTCAAGAGTTCAAACTGACCCTCCATACTCTGCCATTTCTGACCCAGAATGCGTCTCAAGAGGATTTGAACTCCTTACACCGCACTCTGAATCTAATTACTAACTCGCTTTTTATTTTTTTTTTTGCAAGAAAAAGTAAAATTTCAAGACACACTTATGTCTACTATCCTTCCCCCCCAACCAAATGAAACATTGTCCTCAATGTTTAAATATAGAGAGATAAAGTATAGGGGACATTACCTGAAGCTTCTGTTATTCAAGAGAGATGACCTAAAAGACTCATAAAATAAAATGCTAAAAATAAAATAAAAGACAAGAAACTTAAAAATTGATGGCACACATGTATAGGTAGTTGTGACTGTGGCTCACATCTTCCTCTGGTTTTACGTCCAGAAACGACTTAAACACCTTCTATGAGTTGGGGATATGCTTCCCATCCAGTTTTCTTATAAACTGGCAAACAGGGTCGTTTTGAGTCAGATTCCCAAGACTATGAAGAAAATGAGAGAGAAGAAAAGAAAATTGATGCAAGGTGAGCAACAGTTTTTAAGGAACTGAAAAACCGACTTTAAAAGTAACGGAGTACCGTATCCGCCACTTGACCGGAAAACAAAATGCAAACACACAAATAAAATAAAAGCACATAAAATAAAATGAGAACAAACTAGAAATGATAGCAAAAATCAAGAATAAAAATAAAAATATGGCACCGATGGATGAAATTTGAACAATCGTAAAAAAAAACCAAAAGAGGAATATCTTCGAAAGTAATTTACCACGGTCAAAAATATGCCATTGAGGTGGTACCTTTCTTTTTCCTTTATTTGTAAGAATGGAAGAGATTACCACTAGTTGAATTTGTTTGTCCTTGAGGCATGCATTCTTGAGTGTGGATGTTTCTTCCTGCCTTTGTTCAAAACATGGCTTCCAACTCTTAATCTCTTTCACCTGTATAAAATCAAGTAATGAGAATTCTTTAGAAGCAATGGGCACTAGTTGCATACTTGGTTCAAATGAAATGGTTAACCCAATTTCTGAAGGACTTGAAAAATTCTCATTTTGAATATAGTCTTCCACGTTAGTTTTTGTCCTATTAGCTTCCTCATTTTCATCATGCTCGAAAAATTCATTAATATCAAAATTTTGGTTAAATTCCTTTGCATGATGCATAAGTGAGGATTCGGTCTTTTCTTTGTTAGGTGTAAGTTGATTAACCTCTTCCTTACCCTTTAGGATTGATTCATCATCTGTCTCATAAGGGTTAGGAATATGTTCTTGATCAACCTTACCATCATGAAGAGCACTTACCGAATCTTCAAGAAGAGCACTTACCGAATCTTCATCTAGATGTTGGCTACTTGGATTACTCACATGTGGATTGATGAGGTTTGGCTCGAGTTGAGATGGAAACACACCTTTCTCATGGGTACTAAATGCAAATGCAAGTTTTTCAAGAGCATCATTCAAGTTTGCCATAGTTTGAGCAACTTGACTATTAAAATCTTCTTGCTTTGCAATGAATGAATTCAATGTTTCTTCGAGATCCTCATAACATGCATGATCATGAGATTTTTGAAAATTTTGAAATGACTGAAAGAGAGGTTGATAAGATTGTGCATGATTATCATTCCTCCAATCAAAATTCAAGTGGTTTTTCCATCCAAAATTTTGTGAGTAAAGATTAGGATTTGACCTTTGAAAAGTGTT
>SNVD02009165.1:0-36704 GCA_013180625.2 Boswellia sacra | reverse complement strand
CATTAAGAAAATTGTAAGTAAATATTACAAAGCTCAATAGATAAATTGAAGAATCTGCATTAGTTAGTCCTTACTAAAATCTTTATCCAATTTCATCCACTAAACCCACTTTAGTCAACATCTCACAAACTTTAAATTCAACACCTCTATGCTTTAACTTGTTCTTTGGGTGATAGATTTTTTATATCGTTTTTCGTAAAGAAGATGTGAAAAGATTTGATGCTGGAAATTGCATGGATTTTAAGATTGAGATTGAACTTTATATATAGACATAGAAGTTGTTAGAAGTATGCTTCAAGCAAAGCCATGGCTTTCACGTACAAGAGTCCGTAATTTGAGCCAAAAACAAGCCCCACCTATAAAGGTTTACAACCATTCGAAACATATGCATCCTTAATAGAAAACAAATAATTTGATAGCTAAACCTGAGAATTTCTATCTCCCACCCAACGACCAAAAATACTATTGTTCTATTTTTTGCAAAATAGTTTCACACGTATCACCTATTAATCTTTACACTTATCCAGCATCGATGTCTTTCTGTTCCTTCATGATTTCAAAGATAAGAAAACTACCAATTATGTTTTCTCTTTTTCCTTTTCTTATTGATTTAGTTGAATAATCTATTAATAAATTTATTTATGCATGTCCATAGGTTTTTTCAAAACTTTGATGTTAATGTTCTCCTGACCCTAACTGCATGCTCTAGGAAAGCCACTAAACATCAGTTCTCTAACTCTTATTAAATAGAAAAGAATAGATATTTGAAAAATATTCTAAAAGTAATGATAAGTTTCATTAATCAATTGTTCTCAGGTGTAGAAAGTGATCTAAAAAAATTATAAATGATTACTTTTGTTGAAAAAGTGGTACTATCATTTAATTTGTTGAAAAATTTATTTGTTACATATCTGATTATGCTACCATGATTTTATCATATAATTTTTTCACTTATAGGATGGGCTGAAAGAACAAGCAGAATCTCGTGTCATAGACATGTCTGAGGGTGAAGATATCCTAGTTCGTGCTTTAGGCACTAAGGAGCATGCCGGTTGAGTGAGGGGTTTAGGCAAATTTGTCACACCAACCTCTTATTTCAAAACTGTTGGATCTGATTACAGGGTAGATAAAGAAAAAATGGAGTTAAAGAGGCAAATACAAGAAAGAGATGCCATTATAGTAGACTTACGTGCTCAAATACCGGTCACCAAGTCAGTAGCATTGAGCAATACCATGGATGAAACTAAAAATATTGCCAAGCAATACAAGACAGACAGAGTGGGCAACAACCTAAAAATTTTGGAGGAGGTGATAGATCAAGAAAAACCAACTGTTAGGAAACCTGCCATAAGTGGCAACAAAATGCCAAAAGCAATGAAATTGAAAGGTTTCGTGGAGAATGAGAACATGCAAAACACAGGAGAGCAACATCAATTGGTAACAATATTATTCAACGAATTCCTTATATATTTTCATGAGACAATTTTTTTTTTTTAGCTAAGAATGATGACATTCATTATTTTCATACTTTACAGGAACAAACTTGTGACTTAACCATATAAGTGGGCTTTAATAAAGTCATTGTCGCAAGTGGAGCCATCATCGACAAACATGAAGGTAAACCAACAAGGGTTGTTGTCATTGAATTAGTTTCAAATAAAGCAGCGAGGTTGCCCATCGTTAAAGATGATCAAGAGATATCTTTAGTATATGATGCAGTGGGAGAACATGTGGAATGGCCTGCAGATCTTGTTATTTTACAAGCTGAGGTAAAAAATTATGAGACAATTCCTTCTTCAAAGTAATTTGCTTATAAATCAATGTAATAACAATGACAACTTTTGTTCCAATATAGTTCCCAGCCCAAAAATCCACCAACAGAGAGTTGATAGTGCTTAAAATAGAAAAGCATGCAATTGAGAATCCTGAAGCTGTAGAAGTTTTTGAGGACTTAGTGAATCTTGCGGTAGGAGTTGCTGAATATGTGATAGTGGCATTTGATGAGGGCCTATTTGGGTACTCTGTATCCACCTTCTTGAATCGTGAAGATATGTTTGCTGTGATTAACTATAAGGAGCTCACTCGGAACTGCATTTCTATATAAAGCAGGTTATGATTTTTTTTTTTGTACAATTCAGTCTATTAACATTTCTTTTAATAGAAATTTGTATAAATCATGATTGTAACTCAAATATTAATTTTTTTCTTAGACTTGTAGCTACCTTTATCAAAAATTTCAGAGTGACAATAGCTGAGTGACATTTGGGTTTGTCAACCCATCAACCATACTTGTTGATCAATTGAGCTAAAAAGAAGTACGATCTCAAATTTCTTGATCCTTGTCAAACAAGATTAAAGGGTTTGACAACAGAAACTACATTTTAATTCCTATAACCCAGGGTATGTTTTCTTGCCAAACTTAATTGTACACAATCTTATTTCATAACCATATTATAAATTAGGTTAGATATTCTAACTTGTGAGAGTTTCATGATAGTTACCATTGGACGTTAATTTTGATTAATATGTCTTCTT
The DNA here is from genome assembly GCA_013180625.2 of Boswellia sacra. Lineage (NCBI taxonomy): Eukaryota > Viridiplantae > Streptophyta > Magnoliopsida > Sapindales > Burseraceae > Boswellia > Boswellia sacra. Next base: position 34,169 of record SNVD02009165.1, on the reverse strand, counting down.
TGTCAATCTTTTTCCTTGATTCAATGGGAAAAGGAGCCAAGCAAGATGTTAAGGAAGCCATTAACAAGTATGTGTTTTAGTGCCTTCAATGTTGATTATTAACATCATAATAATATGTTTAATTAAGTTGCAATATTTATGTGTGACTGTATGTTTTGTCAGAGGATTATTGCTGTGGCAGTCATCATCCAAGAGAAAAAATAAAAATTACACATTTGAATGGACAAATGTAAAGGTACATTTAATTGATTTTGATATGAGATTTTTAAAAAATGACTTGTGCAGAAAAGTTTTTTACTTACAAAGTCACTTTTTCGTGTATACTTGCAGGGACCAAGACAAGTTGGCAGTACGGAATGTGGTTATTATGTTTTAAGAAACATGAAAGAGATTATGCAAGACCCCAAGATCCTTTGTAAAAATGTAAGCAATCCTAATTTGGGTTTTTCATGTTTTTAGTGCATTGTTATTAACATATTTTTATTTTGTTGTTAGTACAACAACAAGGACCATTATACAATGGAGGAGATAAATGAAGTTAGATCAGAATGGGCTAGGCTTGTATCCAAGATTGTAAGAGAATGGCATGAGAAGAAGAAGGCTACAAAATAAGGTTCATCAAATCCTCAAACTATGATGAATTTCCATCCAAGTTCAGTGTTCAATTTGTTATTTCTAACATGACATTCTAATTTTGCAAATTGAAGGAGTTTACATGTGTGTGGATAGTTGTGTACATAACTTTTTGGAAATTGTATGTAGCTTGCTGACAACAATTCACAGAACAAGAAAGAGTGTCAACAACCATTTTTTGTGTGATTTGATTACAAATACCTCATGGAGTAGTTTTTGGGATGGTTTTGGAATGCCTTATTAATGAAAGTTGGTCGGTGGTTAAATGACCTCAAATGTATAGTTTTTGGGATATTAAAACTTGATGAAGTCTATGGATGAAAGATTATGACATTGATGTTTAAAGTTGATGTTTATATGTTGAATCTATCATTCATTAATTTGATATTTTATCACTTTGTTAATTTGTAAACAACCCAGCTTGGTAAGTTTTGCCTTCTTCTTTTGATATAATTTCTTAGCTCCAATATGATGTTTTTATGTATTTAGTTGCATGGTTATGCACCATTTAACTTTTATTTGCTAATATAACAGCTTTTTAAGGCTTATGTAGTGGCAGTGATGCATGGTTCTGATTTTGGAAGAGATCAACAAGAATTTGCTTCATGAAGTATGTATTCATCTCTCTTTGCCATGAGCAAAAAATAGAATTGTCCATTTTCTTTCAGATCTCATTTGATGAAATGTGATTAGTTAAATGTGTTTTATGTTTTTGTTAATTTAATTGAGACTCGTGTTAGAAGTACTTTCATTTCAATCATTTATGTAGTAGGAAAATAGAAAAATCATGTTGTCGAAATTGTTTATGGTGGAGATGTTTTCAAGAAAGTGTCGTTTGTTAAGTGGAAATTGTTTCTTGTTAAGTGCAGTTACTAATGATAAGGTGCATGCTGCTTGTATGTTTTCGTCTTAGCTACAGACCACATATATATTCATCGATTAAGGCATATGCAGATGATAGTGTTCTTCAAGTAAGCATTCTATCTGTGTACTTAGCTTTTAAATCAGATGCTTTGTTTACATTGATTAATCTGCATTGTTACCTTGTTTGATTTGCTGCTTTCCTTGCATTATACTATTTGATTTGTTGACTGCCTTTTTTTTATTTACTTTTATAGAATTAAATTGCCAAAAAATCAATTTCAATATATATATATATATATATATAATGTTGGGCTGATAAAAAGGGCCAGTATCAGCCCAGTATTATATATTTTTAAATAATAATACATGCCAGTTCTTAACACTCACATAATATTTAGACAACTTGCCACTTATAAGCCCTCATCTTAGGTAGGCAAATAGCCAAGATACATGTCGGTTTTTACCAGACAAGGGACTAACAAAAAGGCATCGACACAAAATTGTGTCGGTTTGACCAATCAACTCGTATAGAATACATGTCAGGTCCATAAATGTCATATTGAAACTGGCAGGTATACATATACATGAGGGTGGAAAACCGGCATATATGAGGAATTTTCTTGTAATGCTAATGACGCATGAGGATGAGTCAATATCTAATTTTTTTTCAAAATTGTGTCACATTACAAATTCTATGTATATACTTGGTAGAACCTTTTCAGATGCAGAAATTGTTAGTAAAATCATTAGGTTTGTACCTAATAAATTTCAACCAAAAATCTCTGTCATTGAAGAAGTTAAAAATACTAATGAGATAAGGGTTGATGAACTTGTTGGCATTCTTCAAAAGTTTGAGATTAATCATAACACTAGGAAGCAAAAAGGTAAAAGCATTACATTCAATGTTAAGACTGAAAAGTCTAATGAAGAAAGTAACGATGAATATGATGAAACTGATTCAAACAGATTAATTTTCTAACAAAGAATTATGTCAAGTTCATGAAAAAGAATTTAAGGAAAAAGAATCCAGGAAAGATGTCAAGCTGAAGTGATGAAAAATTCGAAAAATTTAGCAAGGAGAATGACAAAAAGAGTCTGAAACAACCTGATAGAAAAGGGCAGATACAATGCTATGAGTGCTCGGCTTATGGGCATATTCAACCTGAATGTGCTAATGTCATAAAGAAGAAGAATAAAAGAATGGCAGCCACATGGAGTGATGATTTAAAGACTCATTCAAATGACCAAAAAAGCATAAGCAATTTTGTTGCATTCACAACATCTGCAGCTGATAAAGGAAAATCTGTTATGTCCAGCATAAACAACAATTGCAGCAGAACTGATGATGAACATTCGAATGCAGGAAATGATCTTTAATATTATGAGGAGTTGCAAGAAATATACAATTCATTTTACACTGAATTGCTAAATCCGAAAGAGGAAATCAGAACTTTGAAGAAGGAAAATGAAGTGTTGAAATGTGAGAAAGCCTTTGTTGAAAACTGTATCAGTGAACTTGAGTCTGCCTTGAAAGACAAAACAAAACATGTTATGAAAATTACAGCAGAAATGGTAGAAAGCAAAAAATGTGTTGATCGACTCAGAATTGGCTCTACAAAACTTGACCAGGTTTTGAGTCTTGGCAGAGACAATTCCAACAAACATGGCTTGGGTTATTCAGAAGGTAACATTGCATCTTCATCAAATACTATGTTTGCAAAAGCTTCAACACTAGGTAACTTTTCTGAACTTAACTCAAAGGGGTCAAGTCCTAGCTTAAAAAGTAATGATATTTTTGTTTCTCACTTGAATTCTTTTAAATTAAATCCTTAAAAATGTAGGAGATTTGTTCCAACATGTTAGTTTTGTGGTCTCTAAGGTCACATTAGACCTAGATGTTTTGAATTGTTGAGCCTTTGCATGAAAGGTCAAAATAGTTCAAGAAGTTACCTAAAATACGCCAGCAATGGGTTAAGAAAGACAGAACAACTTGCTATGTATCTCTTAATGCACTTAATGATTCTTCTAATATGTGAATTTAAAAAATCACATAAATTAATCCGAGAGGAATCTGATGATGAGTCATATATCATTGCAAAGCTATAATTGTCTGGTTTTCATAGGAATTTATAGACTGCAAATGGGAGTTGAAATCGAGAAGTTATACGTGATCGAAGGAACAAAGGTCCGAAGGGGCTACATTGAAATGAGACAAAAAAGGAAAGGGCTTAATGGAAATTGACCGGCTAGCCATCAGACAGCCGCCCGTCTGTACAAGATAGTTGCTTGGCCATTTCACAGCTACCTAACTATTGGCCAATGGCCAGCCATCTATCGGATGACCGCTCGGCTTTCTAAAGATGGCCGCCCGACCCTCTTGAGTTTATTTAGAAAAATTTTCTTTGGAAATTTCCTTTTTCATCTTCACCCCTCTCCTATATAAACCCTACTCCTCTTACTTTGTTGGACACACCGATTGTCAAATACAATCTTCTCTTCTCCTCTTAAAGATACACTCGAGAATTTGAGAAATCTTTTTCAGTATAAATATTTTTTTTAGGCGTTCTACTGCTCTAAACCCAAAAAGGGTACGTCTTGAGAGCAAAATTCTCTCCTCCCTTCTATTCTCTCTTTTAATTTCTTGCTTAGAAAAAGCATGTTTAGGATTTTATTTTATGCTTAGGAGCATGTTTAGTGTTATTATGAATTGTTTTAACCCAATTTGTTTTATAAGATGGATAAGCGTGTCGAGATAAGTCCGCAATCCTTCCTTTTTTACAATCATGCTTAGGAATTTATTTTCTTTGCGAATGCTTAGAATCATGACTAGGAGAAAATGTCTAGAATCATGCTTAAGAGCACGTAATTAGAATCATGATAGGAAAACTTATTTGCTTTGATGAATGCTAGGAAATAGCATAGAATAGGTAAGAATTACCGTTTTGCCCTTGAATGCCATGATCGATGTTGGATGTTTGAATTAGGCTAGAATATCCCATGAATGCCATGTTTAGGCTAAAATAAGCCATGAGAATCACGTTTTAGGCTAGAAATGCCATGATACTTGATATGAATTATCTTAGAATAGCTATAGGTAGAATTGCCATGATAGAATTTATCAAAATCTAGGCTAGAATGCCATGATATTAGATTATGGCTTTGTTTGATTGTTTACAAATGTATGAATATATCATGATTATAAGTGTAATTGTATGATGCCAAAAAGTGATGGTGGACTTATATTGATGGTGAGGGATCATCACTTAGAATGAATACTTGAATAACATGAATATATATGTAGAGACCTGATAGACATTGAATAGACTCACAAATGATAGTGAGGAATTCATTATCCATCGAGTCTTGAATTGAATACCTATGACATATACGATGGATTGTATGGATGAAATATATAATTTACTTTATTATTGAATAACAATTGTTGTAATCCTCTCCCATTTTCCCATGTTTGAAAGGAAATGTAATCCATTCTCCTCCTCTTTCTTTGTATAAATATACAATTGTCATTGATTGAATAATCACCTCACATGCCTAACAAAAATAAAAATGAAAATGTGTGCATAAAACGAACAACGCTAAGTGGGCTAAGTAACAATACAAGATATTTCTATTTGGTATTTCCTAAGTGGAGGCCGGATTTACATCCGGGTGAGTCGAAGGACTCGTACCTAACTTCCCGAACCCATCTCTAAGGGATGAAAGTAGTTTAGGTCCCGAAGCAAGGGATCGGATTGCCCCTATTCATTCCCAATTAAATAATTGGGTGGTGACTCCTTTCTCCAGACGTGCCCATGGCTCGTTTATGTTCCCTTAAGCCTCGAAAGAGGCTTTGACACAACATCGTGGTCGCAAACGCTCTAGCGGGATGAAGGCCCTGTTCACAACTGTGTTTTTGGCGATAATACTAGTGCTACAAATATGTACAAAAATCTTGTTCACCATTCTAAAAAAAACACATTGACATAAGATACTATTTTATAAGAGAGCTTGTAGAGTCAAAGGTAATACACATTGAACACATCTCCACTGAAAAATAATTGGCTAACTTGTTCACTAAAACATTAGATGCAACTAGATTTGAGAATCTATAAAATGCCTTAGGCATTTGTCAGTTTTATGGAAAAGCATTGCTAACTGTTATGTTAATTATATATGTAATATCATAAGTTTTCTTCTAATCAAGCATGTATGAGCTGTAATCACTACCATGTTTTTAATAAGATATTGATTAAAAATGAAAAATACAGAGAGGACTACCAATATATGATGTGTGAAAGCCATCATTGAGAATAACCTCAAGGTATCTAAGAAATATGTTGAGGTCATCCACTCAAATGAAAAGGGCTACCTCTATATTGTGTTAAAGTTGTTGTGTTTATTTCATGATCCAATGTGATTAATTTTTGTGAATATGCCAAAATGTTATTTTTGACATCTTAATTGAATGAAAAATGAAAGTAAACAGCTTTCTTACTGTGATTATAAACAGTTCTGAAATATTCTTCCTTATAGTGATTAATATAATGTCTAGATATTCTGGTTATGTTAACTGTAATTGTTTTCTATTATGTTTTTTATATCATACGATGTCATTTGAGCCTAACTGAAATTTAACTTTCTTTTTGTCTCCATATATCAAAAGTGCCATGTCAGCTTTATTGATTTGAGAGGAAGAGTTTCAAGTGGCAAGAAGCCTTTCTCTAATAGAATTTCTTATTTTGATCGAACTCCGATTTTGAATTTATTTCATTAATTGTATTAATGAGTTTGTTTTGGAAAAAAAACAATTAAAATTTGAATTGTTTTTGGAAATTGAATTGGAACATGATTCTTTTTCTTTCCAAGTATATCACAAACTCAGTAAAGGTTACATTATTCTCTATCACAAATCGTTTTGCATTCTGCCTCTCTCTCTTGTCTCTATCGTGTAACTCTATTCTAGAACCCTTGCACAGCTTCATAATTACTCAAACCCCAACCATGGCATCTTCAATTGAGTCTGAGAAATCCACCAGCAGATCATCTTCATCAAGCGATTCTAAACACACCAGTCATGACAGTTCGCAGTCACAACAGTCGCAACAGCAACATGCAGAGGTCCCAATTGATCTTGCAATGAGTGGTGATGAAATACTTCTAGTTGGACAAATGAAGGACAAAATTAAGCCTAAGCTTAACAAGTTTCTCATGATTGAAGTTGTCACACCCCCTACCCTAAGGGGTCCAAGGTGCAACTAAACATTCGCTTAAGGCAATGCAATACATACTAGTGTAGCCAAACTAAATCAAACTAACGAATAATATAGAGAATGATAGTGTTGTAGCAGACCAAAAGTTGCCAAGGGAACACTATTCAGACAATGCCAATATCCTTCAACAGTTCGTAGCCTATCGCTTACTTGAGGCACACAATAGAATTAGTGAGTACAACACTCAATAAGCAGTTAGATAATGCACAGTAACACATTTCACAGAGAACTAATAGTAAATTATTCCATGCAACTCGTTCTTAATTCACAAATAACTAATTTACTTTTCAGATAAGCTAAACAGTAGAGTACAGAAGTGGGGGTCACACTCCTGCGCGATGGAATTGGCGCTCCTATACCATTCCAGTTGTGCTTCTACTCCAACTCTCTGCCTTAGCTTAGAATGTTACACGAAGCTTGCACTCCTACATACCATACATGGTGCTACAGTGCCAATTATGTGTTTGGCCACTATCCTTTAGCCATTTTCTCTACTCACAACACGTGTACTTATCATTCCACACACAAAAGTAACTTTACTAACATGGCACAAGTGTCCTATTTAGCTCACTTAAAACACATTTCCAACACACTCAATGCACATTGGAGCATATCTTAGGGGCACTATAACTATATTTTTCATTCATAGCCCTTTTACTTAACTCATATGTCTCAAAAGTGTGCATTAACCATTTTAAGCACATTTTTCATTCATAGCAAAAACTCTAAGGACACAATACTCAAACTAGTGGTAGGACTTTCTCATGTTTCACATTCAAAACATGTCATCCGTTACGTATTGCCGTCAATGACATGTATAATGCAGCACATATTTAGAGGGACATACTACCTATTATTTATCGCCATTGAGGGTTTATCCGAGTGGCCTATTCACCTATTATGTGTTGCCGTCAGTGACTAATGTTCTCAATAATCATTTTTCGGGAGTTGCCATCTATTACGTATTGTCATCAATGGCATAACCCATAGGCCACTGATCACCCATTACGTATCATCATAGATGACATAATTTTCACAATCATTCTCAAGGGATGTACCATCTGTTACGTAGCACCATCAATGATATACCCAAGTGGCCATGAGTCACCAGTTACGTATCACCATCGGTGATATATATTTTCATTAGTTAATTTTATGAAATATGCTATTCGTTACGTATCGTAGTCAATGACATATTTCAATGACCACTAGTCACCCTTTACGTATCACTATCGGTGACTTAACACACACACATTTTTTACACACCACATAATCGCGTATTGCCTACCACGTAGAGAAATTGAGTGTCCTAGTACATTAGGCATGAATCATAACTTTACAGAAACAAATTTCATTATAACACATTATTCATGCCTTTCCACACCAACTTTTCACATGCACATAATCACTTTCAATTTCCTTATATCTCACAATCATAAATCCAAACCAAATGTCACTCACATGCATACATAAATAAGCAAAACCACATATCTCACATTCATACATACGTAGAACTTCATTGACACCCATTATTCGTGCCATTTCACACCAAGGTTTTCATGCACACGGTAGCATTCAAACTTTCGCTTAAGTCACACTCATAGTAGTTTAACCCAAATCTAACTCATATAAATACAGAAATGCATAAAATCATCACATCTCATTGTAAATAAATCATCCATCGTGTCCTCAAAAGGGGTCTAGCTACTTACCTGATTAGCTTTACAACTTGATATTGACTTCCACCTATAAATCATCAAGTTTTCTTAAGGATTAGCAAATATTCAACCACCTAACGTCTTCAGTAGCAATTCAACACTGCACACACACACACACACATAGTTGGTTGAGTAATCATAGTGAGAAGATACTCCTCCCAATTATCACAAATTTCATGGAACCCAAGTAAACACATATATTGTATCCCATGAATTTTATTGGATTAAAATGAGGTCATGTGCCCCTTGAAATCCCTTAATTCTCTCCACACATAAATTATGTTTACAAGTCTTTCAACTGAGCAGCACTATTTTGAAGAATTTTATAAAATTCACCAATAATAAATTCTTTACAAAACTTTCCAGTCTAGTAATAGACACAAATATAAGTCATCTTACCAAAAATCACACCTTTTTAAGGAGTTTAGGTTGGTCAAGAGCAATTTACTTTGTTTGCACTGTTTTGAAAGTTGAAATTTTTAGTTTCACTAACCCAATTTTGAAAAATCAAAAAAATTCAAGCAAACCTCCAAAAACCTGAAAATTTTCAGTCCAAAAGAAAACATGTTCAAGGTCTTGCATACTAAAAATGAGGATTTTTTATGAAGATTTGGCCCCCCAATTAAAATTTGCTCCCCGTGCTCTATTTTAAAACTAAGGGGATTCAAATTTGCTATAGCAAATTAAAAAATTCACCATAAATCACACACTTTGAATTTTTGAGTGATTCAAAATTATATAAGACCCTTGACATGTCTAGTTTATCAGGTAAAGGTTTCAAAACCAGAAAACAACCTTAGAGTTTCTAGGAATTTTTGTACTCAATACTGCTCAGTGAACAACTCTGCAGGGTCCTAAATCCTCTATGCATTCTAATCCTCATCCAAACCATTAATATCATTCATAATCATTTAAAATTCATCATTCCTAACATTTTTTATGATATACATAGCATGGAAGCAACATCATCACTTTCTAACATAAAATTATATAACCATACACCATGACCTTGAGTAAGAAATTAGGGAGGGCATAAATTCTACCTTGTATTCCTTCAAGCTTCCTTAATTTCCTTGCATTCTTAAAAGTTGAAGAGGGTGAGAGGGAGAAAAAGAGGGATGGAAACTTTGAGAGTGAGGGAAGAAATGAAATTGTCTAGAAATGTCTATCCCCCCACCTTTATATAATTTATTGGCCAAATCTCAAATTAACCCTTAAAATCTTTAAGCTACCCATCCATACCCAATAATATTTATTAATCACCATAACACATATACACATACTTATATATTATAGAAATATTAAGATTAGGACTACTTACCACAATTGGGATGTTACAGAAGTGAAGAACAATTTTTTGAAATACACTTCAAAGAGGAAGTTGCAGATTGAAAGCCTAATGAAGGTTTCAGATTTCAACCGATATGGCTTGGGTGAATTTCTTGAGTCCACTTACTGGACCAGAACGATAAACAATTTTCTACTGCCTATTAGGACACTTGTTCAAGAATTTTATACTAATATACCTGAGTCCACTGATGATCCAAAGAGCTTTTATTATCACAAAGTATATTGTAGAGGTAGATTGGTGAAATTTTCCCCCAATGTGATTAATACATTTTTTGATATTCCTATTGGGAGCTTGCATACTATTAATGATATTTTTGACATGGAGACTGCTTTGAAAGAGTTAACGGGTCATGATGATCTGGTTTGGGATCCAAAAGAGGGAATAGATCAACAATACCTTACTGAGAAATATAGAGTTTTGCATAAGATAACTCAATTTAATTGGTTTCCCTCCACTCAACAAAATCAAGTCAGAGAAGATAGAGTGAAATTCTTGTTATGTTTAGACACAAATAGACCGATTAATTAAGGCTTGTGAATATATAGGATGATTGTTCAGATTGCACCATATAAGTCACATTATCATTTGCTTATTGATGCGTTCGAAACTAGCAAGTATACTAGTCGCACAAGTAATAAAGTGATAAGTAAGATATCGTTCCCACGAGGATTGATTCTAATTGAATTTGTTATTTGAAAGCAACAATAAACTAAATGAGGGGGGTTTTGTTGATTGATTAACTAGATGAAATATTAATGCAAGTAAAGAATAACAAAACAAAAGTTAATTTGAGTGAAAACTCAATGAGAGAAACCTGGTTAAGGGATCCTTCTCTGCCACAAGATATGGATTTGCTAATTAATCATAGAATTGTCATCCAATTACACCATTGAAATTATCAACCGTAGATAACAACAAGCTCTGTTATCCCAATCTTTCCTTACTTTGTTGTTAAACAAAACAGGCTCTTTATTTAATCTCTATCCATTAAACAACCTAGAACAAGCTCTCTAAATTTAATTCAATGGATGCATTACGATAAGAAAGATAGGTTGATCTAAGCAATAAACACACAAGCTCGGATTATTTAACTTAGGTTGTATTCTCCAATTGCAATCTCTGATCACAATTTTGCTACTAAGGATTAGAAATTCAAGACAATTACGGATCAAGATTTCTAGTCTAGCAATAGACAACAACCAGATTATATTCAGTTGGCCATTCAAATACAATCCAGCAAGCAATCATAAGCATTAGATATGGGAAAATACAAGCAACTTCAATTAGAGAATTGGATAACAACTTCTTGCACAATCAACTTACAAAAACCATATCAGGGGCTTTGAAATCACCCTCAACCAATTCAGATTCAGTTACACATGTTTAAGAACGTGGTAAATACAATACATCATGGAGACATTCCAGAAAATGAAAGGGAAGGGAAAAACTTAGCAAATTTGATGTAATTCTCTTTGGATTGTAGTTCTTCCTCTTTCCAAGCTTCCTTTCTCCTTCAAGAACTCCAAGAGATGAAAGAATTCCAGAGCTGCAGCCTCCACCACGTTCTCCCCTCTTCAAGTTATGAAAATAAAACCCTAAAATGTGTTTAAATACTCTGCTACAGTAACGTGCTACAGTGTCCCGTATTATACATGCTACATTGATGTGTGGAATTACATTTCTACACTTTTCACACTGTTTTGATTACAACTTTCGGTACACTGAATGGATTCATAAACCGTAAATTTTTCCAAAAAGTAGACTTCGAGAGCTTTTCAACGGTATATGATATGTCATCAGATTCATTGTATATCATACAATTAAATCCGAGAGATGGTTGACTAGCAGAGGTGAAAATGAAGGGTTTTACTCCATTTTTGTGCAAGTTGCTCCAAAACTCCTATCATTTTACTCCATTTTTGTGCAAGCTGCTCCAAAACTCCTACAAACATCAAAACCACACAAAAACATAAAAATACCAAGGAATATAGCAAAGAAATAGGGACGAATTGATATAAAAGTAATACATAAATAGACACCTATCAAATTCCCCCACACTTAGACTTTGCTAGTCCTCGAGCAAATACGACAATATGAAACAAAACTAAATCGAAACAGATTCAAAGAAAAAATTAAAATACACATGTTTTAACTTGCAAATATGTCTCAAAGATTGTACTTAATTATAACCCAATGAAAACTTCAAAATAATGCACTTGATCAAGAATCTCATTATAAAGATTAGTTTCGCTCTACTTCAATCCTCCACAAATAGTGTGTGTGTGTAGAGCCATTCTCAACCTAATCACTTGTAAACTCGGGAATGAGTTCTGCCAAAATGAATCATATGTAATATTGAAGATGTGTGTATAAATGAACTCCATAGGCCTACTTTTCAAGTCACTCTCCACTAATGTAGACATGCACAACACCAATGATCAAGTAGGACTTTATTAAGCTTGTAACGTTTGGCTTGGGTGAAGTTATGATAAAGGATAATAATTTGGCTCAAATCACCCACAAACACATAAATCATTCAAGACTATGTAGAGCTCAACCCTATAACACAACTTTATTTCAATTCACCAAGTTACTCCCCCAAACTTATTAGAACACTCAATCTTTTTTTTTTTTTGCAGAAAACAAAAGAAAACTACACCCCCACACTTTGTTGTTTCATTCTTTTTAAGAACACTTAAGGGTATAGATCTCTTATTCTTCTTCTTTTGTTCTTTTTTTGTTCTTTTATTTTCTTTTATTTTCTTTTTTTTTTATTACACTTCCCCTCCCCCACACTTAAACAACACATTGTCCTCAATGTGTAACTACGTGGACGATAATACAGATTGGCTTTTTTTTTCTTTTTTTTCTTTTTTTTTCTTTTTTTTTTTTTCAAACATAATAGAACTCACTTGCATTGCTCATGACACATCCCAACCTCCTCTAACTTCCCAAAACCAGAACATAGCTCCGAATTTAATTGTGAATGATCTACATGCTCATAGGTAAGGGATAAACTGTTTGGAATAAATTCATTTGAGGTTAGGAAATCTTTTAGTGAGTTAACAAAGAAAAAGGCTTACAAAGGCTCAAAGGGGTAACTAGGGATCAATTTCAGTCAAGGTTGGCTATTAAGGCTCAAACGGTCCAAAGATGGCCTAAATCATTTCCCCAATGTTGCACAGTCTAGGATTTCGCCTCGAGTGACCATCAAACAAGTTCTAGAATTCATTGAAATCTGAAGAAACATTTAAATTACATAAACTTTCTCTAAGTGAACAAATAACTCAGTGATAATAGCTCAGTGCTCAATGTTGCGTAAGGAATCAAAAGCAAAGCGAAACCAATAAACATTTCAAGCACACAGATCCATGCATCATTTATCATTTTCCAAGAGTTATTCTTAATTCAATCATTATCTTACATCGGACCCACAAAATGCAAGAAAAGAGGTACGTGGCATTGTTACACCTGACTCAAGATTGTATATTTCAACAATCCTTAGGACCAGTAGCCCGCAGACTTAAGGTTTCCAGCCTATATACCTTTATTATGAAAGAACAAAATAAGAAACAAGACACTTCAAACAACATGAAATAAACAAACTACAGATTTATTGAGAGAGAATGCGTTTCAAGAGTTAAGAAAACCCAGATTCTGCCATTCTCAGGTTTTTCCACAATGTTTTTTTTTTTCGAATCGAAACTGATAAAGATAAAAGCACACAACAACTCGAAATTACATAAAACTAAACTTACTCAGAAAATAATAAAGTCCAACAAATCAGCAAACACAACAAGTTAGTTTAGAAATGGGTCTAAAAAAGTTTAGAAGTAGCCTCGTTATTCCGCCATTAGGATAAAGAAATCCAGAATGCGTTTCAAGAGAACTTGAACTTTTTAAGCCACCATTCTAAAAGCCAAGATTAGAAAATATTTCCTGGGGTGAAAGAAACAACCTGAAAAAAAAAATCAACTCAAATAAACACAATAAAGAGAAAGCAAACGAAAATGAAGCAAACAGCAGATAGAGATTACAGATGGAGTGTTAAATCCAGTTTACACCTCTTATTGCCTTCTCCAAACCAATCAATCCGAGCTGTTGTTGGATCAGGCGAATAGACGAATTCTTGTAGTTTGTCAATTAACTCCCCTGCCGTTGAAGATGTAACAAGGATTTGCCTCGCTGATGGTGAGATAAAATTTTTTTCTACAGCTTGATCAAGAAAAGACAACAAACCATCAAAAAAGTTATTGACATTTAACAAACCAATGGGTTTTTTAGGATGTTTAGCTGTGCCCAAGAGGTGATTTGAAATATCTCCTCTAATGTGCCATAACCACCGGGTAAAGCTATAAATGCATCGGACTTAACAATCATATGTGCAATACGCTCATGCATGCTAGAGACTTGTAACTCTTCCCCGATTGTGTTGCCTACGATATCTCGTACAGCTAATGGTTTAGGGATAAGGCCGAGAACTTTGCTCCCTCCTAGGGATGCAGCTGTTGACACACACCCCATTAACCCAAGACTACCCCCTCCATAAATCAAATTAATACCCCTCGCAGCTAATGTCCTACCAAGATCAAGAGCTGCTGTTGTAAACTCTCCATCTTTACCAAATTGAGATCCACAAAATACTCATATATTTTGGAATCGCCGAATTGGTGTTTTCTCCATTTCTAAAAGTGCTCTAAACTTGTGCAAGACAATGATGTACGTTAGGTATTATGCGATTCAAGTGCAAGACAGGTTATAAAATGACATTTGAGAATATGTAAAATGGATATATACACACGTAAAACTCTCAAATTTTGACACATGGGGACATACTTTCGGTGGGGGTTGCTCGATGCAGATTTATCGCCCCAAGATTTGAAAAAATGAGATATGCTTTCGGCGAGGTTTGACAAAACCTACACACTTGTCTCCCACGTGAAGCATGGAAAATGGAGATACACTTTCGGCGGGGGTTGACAAAACCCCCACACTTGTCTCCCACGTGAAGCATAAAAAATAGAGATACACTTTCGGTGGAGGTTGACAAAACCTCCACACTTGTCTCCCACGTGTACTTATGCCATAGGGTAGTCATATGGTTTGTCAAAAAGAAAACTTGAAATTAAAACAAACAAAATCAACAAACAACAACAACACAAAAACAACATTGATAATCAGATCAAACGAAACAAGAAAAAAATTCTACAACAACAACATACATTCAAATATATAAGTAGTTGTGATTGTGGCTCACATCTTCCTCTGGTTTTACGTCCAGTAACGGCTGAAACGCCTTCTATGAGTCGGGGATTTGCTTTCCATCCAGTTTCTTATAAACTGGCAAACAGGGTCGTTTTTAGTCAGATTCCCTAGACTATAACACTGCAATTCATCACGAAATTGTGTCCATAGATTAAGCAATTCACGCTGAACAAGTCCACAAGCATGTGACTCGAGAGTTAACAAAACATTATCCAGCGACTCATTACTCAAACCATTCTTAATAAATGAAAGTTTATCTTCTCTATTTCTGGACGCAAAACCTAATGAACGACAAGTCTGGTTACAATTCCATCTAGCACATTTATAACATACTTGTAACCTTTTCGCTCTTCGCCTCTTGGCGTAGTAGCTTTTTCCTAGACCAGGCATGTATTTTGCGAGATTAATGTCCGGCTCACCGGACAATCTCACCTTGGCTTCGATAAGCCATCGGATATCAGCAGGCACATTTAGGAGCATCAACGCCCAAAGTCTAGTCATCCGTACTTTATAAATTTTAAACACAAGCATTTTGAGGAAGTGAAGGAAAATATTTACGAAGGTTCGACAGAAAGATATCGGCATCCATTGAAGAAGAGAAAAGGAGAGATATTACCAATAATGCGATTGAGTTTGTTCTTCTCCCAGATATGCACGTTTCAAACCTTCGGGCAATGGTTTCAGCTCCCCTTTGGATGTTTCCTCAAGCTGTTGCACAAATGAATTCGAAGTACGAAATAATCAAATTAAACAAAAGGAAGGAAAAGAAAAGAGCAGAAACGAAACTAAAAACACATAAAAGAGATAACAACACAATAGCAAACAAAAGTCAAAAACAAGTAAAAACAAATAAAGACAAATAAGACAGATGTCAAAGAGAGATAAAACCTGATCAATTTGATGGTCTACGAAAGGAATCTCCTCGAGACACAAAAATCGATCATTATTACCTCATTTTATTTTTCTTTTCTTCTTTTTTTAATTTTTAAAAAACATTGGGTTGCCTCCCAATAAGCGCTTGGTTTAACGTCCTCAGCCTGACGTGGGTTCCATCATGGTAGGGTCCAATCTCCGCTGTGCTTCTCTAGTGGGCTTGGATCCTTTTTCCAACAAGAATTGGTGCATGCATATGGCTGGGCCTCGGATGTTAGCAATCGTCCACCCAATAGCTGTTTTGTGGTTTGTAAGTATTCGGACGAGTTTCTCTTCTTGTATTCGTGCAAGGCCCATTTCTATTATAATTGGTAAAGGATCATTCTCACTCAAGAATCCATGCCTCAAATGATCTGGAAGAAGCTTAAGCTCCAAGGCAGGGGCTGACATCACAGAAGGAAGAATTTTCTCATTAGATAAAGGAAATTGAATGTACGAAACATCATACCTATATGTGGTTATTGCGATGGTCTCATCTAAGCTTGCCACAACTTCCTCCATTTCTTTGGACACTTGTATCAAAATTTCTGACTTCTTAGAATTTTCTGTCCCTATGTGCTCATTAATAGCTATATCCAATCCATTCTTGCGAGTTAACTCAAAACATTGTTGTGGCAAAGAATCAACAACGTCAACTGCAAAAACAGAATGTAAGTCACTAGAGTACCTCATTGCCTCAAAAATATTGAAACATATCACCTTGCCATCAAACTCTATGATGAGAGTGCCATCATGAACATCAATCTTTGTTCTAACAGTTTTCGAGAATGGTCTCCGTAACAGAATCGAAGTTGGATTAGGAGATGTCTCATCCTCTATTTCAAGGACAAAGAAGTTTGCTGGGAAAACCAATTGATTCACTTGCACAAGCACATCTTCCACAACTCTTTTGGGATATGCATTAAAATGATCAGCAAGCTGAATGGTAATACCAGTTTCCGCAAAAAGTCCAAGATTTAAAGAAGCATAAATAGAATATGGCATGATGTTAATAGATGCTTCTAAATCTAACATAAACTTGGTTTTACGAATGGTGCATGGCATGGTGAACGTACCTGGATCTTTGCACTTTGGAGGAATTTTTCTTTGCAATATAGCTGAAACATCTTCCCCCACACTTACTTTCTCATTTCTTTTTAACTTTCTTTTGCTGGTGCATAACTCCTTGAGACATTTTGTATAATGAGGTACTTGCTCGATAGCATCCAGAAGTGGTATATTTACCTCGATTTTGTGAGAAGTTTCCAGGATTTCTTGTTCTTGTTCCTCCTTTTCGATTTTGCAAATCTACTAGGAAAAAGTGGAGGAGAAACATATGAAAGAATGGGGGTTATAGGATTTACCTTAGAAGTCAATGTTTTGTTCATGGTGGAAGTGGTGTCATCTCCTTCATCAGTTTGTGATTTCCTTGGCAAGATATCTAATTGCTCTCCACCTCGCGAAGTTATCGCACTAACAGTCTCTCCTGGATTGATCACCGTTTGAGAAGATAATTTTTCTGAGTCTTGGCCCTCGAATTTGCTCATGCTAGTAGCCAATTGTCCCATTTGATTTGCCAGGTTTTGAATACTTGCCCCAGTTTCCTGCTGGAATTGCATTGTGTTAGTGGCAAGTGCATTAACAATATCTTCGAGAGACATACCTGAGTTTTGCGAAGCTGGTTGCGGTGCTGGATGTGGCATTGGCGGTGGCTGCATTTGAAATGGTTGCTGCACTCTAGGTTGATTGAAACCTTGCAGCCAATTTGGTATCACATTTGGAGTGATTGGTTGATGATTCCAGTAACTGAAAATTATGTTGATCTTCCCATCCAGCATTGTAAGTGCTAGAGAAAGGATCATACCATTGCCTCGTTTGTCCTGGAAATCCACCCATGGCATTGGCTTGTTCCATATATTCTTCTTGTAAAGTTGGATACATGTCGATTGGATGCTCCATGGTAGAATATACCTCACATGCATAAGATTTCTGCATATGTCCTATAGCCATGTTTTCCACAAGAGAAGTTAACTCAGAAAGTTGTTGTTCAATGTTATGAGTGCTTACCTCATTTACACTCCAATGTAATTGTGGCTCAAATTGGCTACTGAATTGTTGGAAATTTACTGCCATGTTGCCCAAACACAAACAATCAGAAAAGAAAAACAAACAAATACGAATCAACAATGAAAACAAAATAACAAATCGATTAGAAAATCAATCCCCGGCAACGGCGCCAAAAACTTGATGCGTTCGAAACTAGCAAGTATACTAGTCGCACAAGTAATAAAGTGATAAGTAAGATATCGTTCCCACGAGGATTGATTCTAATTGAATTTGTTATTTTACAGCAACAACAAACTAAATGGGGGGTTTTGTTGATTGATTAATTAGATGAAATATTAATGCAAGTAAAGAATAACAAAACAAAAAGTTAATTTGAGTGAAAACTCAATGAGAGAAACCTGGTTAAGGATCCTTCTCTGCCACAAGATATGGATTTGCTATTAATCATAGAATTGTCATCCAATTACACCATTGAAATTATCAACCGTAGATAACAACAAGCTCTGTTATCCCAATCTTTCCTTACTTTGTTGTTAAATAAAACAGGCTCTTTATTTAATCTCTATCCATTAAACAACCTAGAACAAGCTCTCTAAATTTAATTCAATGGATGCATTATGATAAGAAAGATAGGTTGATCTAAGCAATAAACACACAAGCTCGGATTATTTAACTTAGGTTGTATTCTCCAATTGCAATCTCTGATCACAATTTTGCTACTAATGATTAGAAATTCAAGACAATTACGGATCAAGATTTCTAGTCTAGCAATAGACAATATCCAGATTATATTCAGTTGGCCACCCAAATACAATCCAGCAAGCAATCATAAGCATTAGACATATGGGAAAATACAAGCAACTTCAATTAGAGAATTGGATAACAACTTCTTGCACAATCAACTTACAAAAACCATATCAGGGGCTTTGAAATCACCCTCAACCAATTCAGATTCATTACACATGTTTAAGAACGTGGTAAATACAATACAACATGGAGACATTCCAGAAAATGAAAGGGAAGGGAAAAACTTAGCAAATTTGATGTAATTCTCTTTGGATTGTAGTTCTTCCTCTTTCCAAGCTTCCTTTCTCCTTCAAGAACTCCAAGAGTGAAAGAATTCCAGAGCTGCAGCCTCCACCACGTTCTCCCCTCTTCAAGTTATGAAAATAAAACCCTAAAATGTGTTTAAATACTCTGCTACAGTGACTTGCTACAGTGCCCCGTATTATACATGCTACAGTGGCTTGTGGAATTATATTTCTATACATCTCACACTGTTTTGATTACAACTTTTGGTACACTGAATGGATTTATAAACCGTAAATTTCTCCAGAAAATAGACTTCGAGAGCTTTCCAACGGTATATAACATGTCATCGGGTTCATTGTATATCAATACAATTAAATCCGAGAAGATCACTGACTAGCAGAGGTGAAAATGAAGGGTTTTACTCCATTTTTGTGCAAGTTGCTCCAAAACTCCTATCATTTTACTCC
Organism: Boswellia sacra; assembly: GCA_013180625.2. Lineage (NCBI taxonomy): Eukaryota > Viridiplantae > Streptophyta > Magnoliopsida > Sapindales > Burseraceae > Boswellia > Boswellia sacra. The sequence goes on along the minus strand of SNVD02009165.1, from coordinate 14,590 downwards.
ATTTTTGTGCAAGCTGCTCCAAAACTCCTACAAACATCAAAACCACACAAAAACATAAAAATACCAAGGAATATAGCAAAGAAACATGGACGAATTGATATGAAAATGATACATAAATAGATACTTATCACTTATGTTTCCTTATTTGATTTGGGGCATTTTAGCTCGGAATGGTGTTCCTATGAGTTCAAAAGAAACCTCTGAAATTCTGCCAAAGCTGATCACAAAAGGCTTCTTGACTAGATTGCTTGACAAATCTGATTTGCCTGCTCCTCAATCGAAATCAAGAAGAGTTAGGAAAAATCCCATAAGTAATGTGGAAGAACAACTTGCTTTAACCAATGTTGCCTAGCTGATATTGTGTAGGATATCAAGAAAATCAAAGCAAAGCAATCAACATTGGAGAGGAAAATTGAAGGCAAAGATACTGCCGATGAACAACCTCCAATGGAAATTGATGAAATCATGGAGAAGCATCCAGAGGAGACTAGACCAGCAGATAAACAAGCTGAACAAACTGCTATTAAAACAGATAAGAAAGCAGAGAAGAAGAAGAAGAAAAAGGATGCTAAGTAGAAATCTAAAAGCATTGAGCTGAAAAGACAGAAAAGGGTGAAAATTGGCAAGAAGAAAACTGCCAAGAAACAACCTATTGCAAAAAACAGAGCCTGATGAACCACTTCCAGAAGAGCTAGCTCATGTTTCACACCCTGATGAACATTTACATGCAGAACTAGAGCAAGTAGAGCTAGCAGCACTTGATGCAGAGAATTCACATGACCCAGCTCCTAAATTAGAGCAGCCAATAGAGGAGATTCCATCAACTATTGTAGCTAAATCCCTTATGGAGATGCCACACAATACTGAAACTAGTGCTCAAAAGCTTGACAAGGCTACCGCAAGATTGTGGCAGAAGTCACTGCCTCTTTATTGGATGCAACAGGTCAACATGATACTCCATCAACTTCTGAGCAATCTACTCCATCCACCACAGTCAAAAGGTTCAAGACCAAGGCTGCCAAGTCCAAGAAAAGGCATGGAATTCCCTCTCCATCTCCTGTTCGCAAATCTGCAAGACTTCACTGATTTGCATTCAGTTTCTATTTTCGTTTTTTGTTTGTTTGTTTTTGGAACTTGTTCTGAAACCAAGGGTGAGAAGAGTGGTTTATGATTTTTACTTGTGTTTGTGTTTATTTTGTTCTAAACTGATCCTTACTTGAATTCAAGGGAAGTGAGTAAGGGGGAGTCTTTCTATTTGATCTGCTTTGTGACTTATGCTCTGATTTGTTTCTTTACAATAATTACTTTGCTTACTTTGTATATTTGATCTGCATATCTGCATTGTATTGATGCAATTTACTTTATTTAGCTCTGATTATGTTAATGCATATAACTTTGTTTGCAAGGTTTTTGATGGGTTTGTTAAATTAGCTCTGATTCTTTTTCTTGTAAGGCATTTGCATTCAGTCATCTTTCTGTTATGACTGATTCTATTATTTGCTTTATAACTGAAAAGTCATTATTCCTACTGGTATAAGACTTTCCGTTATGTTTGTTTTGTCTGTCTTTAGTTGCCTTAGACTTGTTTTTACTTGCAGATCATTGTTCAAAAATAGTTTGATGTCTTCATCACAAGTTGTCAAAAAAGGGGAGATTGTTAGTATCAAATGTGACACATTAGCATGTGCCATGCACATAATTATTTTGGACAAACTTGTAATTCAAACATTGTGTTATTTCTTATTTTACTATTTCTAGAAGTCTATTTCAGGAAGTATTTGATTCTTATTGAATATCTCTCTCTATTAGAATATTATTCTAGTATCCTAGTTCTCTTGGGAGTATCTTTTATTTATGTCCCAATTTATTTAGGAGTTTATTTATAACACTTCTTATATTATTGGCTATTATCCTATTCTTATCAATTGAGTTTGATTGAGATCCTATAGGATATTGGTGAGAAAGGGCGATTGGGTTTGGCACTATATATATAATGTTATTTTACATAACTTATATGTAAGTGTATGTTACACCATTTCAAGAAAAATAGAGGAGAGCTTCAATGTAAAATTGGAGAGTTTATTCGATTTTGTTTTATAAATGAGTGATTTATTCATGTATAAGAGGTTATGATTGTGCATGAATTTTGTTTATGTCTGTTTGAGTTAGTATTCACTTGAGAGAACTTGCGAGTTGAGTGTTTATGTAATTCAGCGTCAGACATCGTTGTTATAGTTTACTTAACAGTGTGTTATTAAGTTGTCAGCTATAGAGAGTGAACAATGTCACTAGAGTTTAAAATCTTGGAGGGATTTTGTTTTACAAAGATTATGTCAGTGTGTGAGAGTGAGTCAACACTATAAACGCACCTAAAGATTATACAAACAAGAACTTAGTAAATTGCAACTCTAAGCTGTCCGTAGACGTAAGTTTTTATAACCAAACCACGTAAATCCTCATGTGCCATTTTATATTACAGTTTCCTCTTATATTACGTAAAACAAACCATACTTTCAGATCTCATAAACTATTCGTCTCATTAAATAAGTTGATATATTAAACACCCTTAAGATAAATCTGACCCATTTATTAATTGAATTCATATCATATCAAAACTTGCCATCCCTACTAAATGCTCTCTCATCTCTTAATATCCTATAGGTATTATTAGACAGAGAAACCCATTAAAGTAATTTTTGAAGAATTCTAAACTAATAATGTGTTAATTTGTTCCCCTGGTACCTTATTGCTTGGAAATTTGACTTGGTTTGTTGGCTAAAATTACACAAAGTAGTCAGTCTTTGCCTTTTCCTATATTACAATAGTGTAAGTAACAAAAAAGCAAATTCTGATATGTCAACAATGAGAGACACGAGACTTCTTTTTTGACCCGAACATTCGAAGATGAATGCATCTAATGATATTCATATCGAGAATTTTTCTTACCACAACTTTTTGTCGTTTATAAACGTGATTTTTATGTTCAAATGAATTAGCCTCAATCATTGACGTAATCAGAATTTTTTTTTTCGCATTGACTAAAAAGTTTTTCAAAAATATTTGATAAAATTTGATAATATGAGTAGATCTCCTTAATTAAAAAAACTATATCTAATCAAAGTAACATCGTGTACCATATTTTTTAAAATATAAACTGAATATTAAAATATAATATAATATAATAGTTATAAAATAAAAATGAGATAAAAGATTATTAAAAAATATTTTAATATGTTTAAAGAGTAAAAATAATTTAATATTTATTAAAAAAAGTTGACAATATGATACATAAAAAGACAAGAGAAAACCTAAATTTCTGAGGTGCATATAACATGGAGAGCTTTGGAAGGTAAAATATTACTGAAGTTTTCCTATATTTTTTCATGAATTAAGCCAAAAAAATATATATTGGATTGCAATTTAATAGTAAGTAGATTAGAGTTTATTGTAATTTATAAAATCTTAGGGGATTGGATTAATTTATTTTAACATTATATCAGTTGTTAGTTAATTGCGTAATGCACTAATGCAGGTATATTGGAGTTGGATTGCAAAACTATTAGACTTCTATTAATTAACAAACCTCAAGGATGTTCATGTAAAAATCCCTTTTTGTATCACAAAACTCATCCAACTCCTCGATATTTTTTTAAAAAACGTGGCCCAGCGGACCGTTTTTTAAAAAATGTAGCCCAGCCGAGAGCGCCCGCCTCAATGCATTGCTCAGAAGAGTTGAATTCGCAAACTTCACTTTGATGTACAATTGCAACGCTCTTTTATATATATATAAAACACACTTTCTGTGTAATTGTTAATTTTTTTTTTAAGTTTATAACATTAGTTAGATAAGATGATGTATGCTATTTTAGAGACAATTAATTTAGAATATTCTCTTCATAATGTTATTAATTATTATGATTTTTTCTTTTCAATAAGTTCTTTGGTTTAAGTAAGTCAAGGGTATTGCTTTATTAATTTAGAAATTTTCATGAAATATTTATTTTTTTTATTTTTGTCATTTTAGAATTCCTGAATTATGTTGGGTCTTTTATCCTAAATAATATAATATTAGGTCTACGGAAATAACAAAATTACGTGCCATGTTTTATTTTTCTATAGCATTTGTATCTCATAAGATGGCAATTTCTAATATACTGTAAAATAATGGTACACAAATTATCTATACAACTCTCTCGGGTTTATAACATGTTGATGCTGGAAAATGGGCACTAACCGAGAGGGAAATGTGCCTTGGAAGGACCAAATCCTAATGCTTAACAGTGGAACTGGTCACCCTGAAAGGGCTGCTACTCTTCTCATTGGGAGGAGAAATATCATCTCCCGGTCGCCACTCAAACACTCTGACAACAATGCTGCTGACAAACCAAGAACTGCAAAACTACCAGACGAGTCAGAGTACGCCTAAGCTCCCCAGCATGTGCCCTCCGATACTCAAGTCAGCCATGATAATAGCAATTTCAGCGTAAAGTGTAAAGGGAGAGTGTCTAAATGTAAAATGAGATGGTAAACAGTGGTGAGAATAGAAAAATGACGATATAGCAACTGGAATAGAGGCACAATAGTAACAATAGTTGAGGGCCGCAGACAGTGAAGAAAGCAGCTGTTTTGTTATTGTTTGATGACCCAAAACTTGGAGAAACCTTAAACAATCCGAAAATGGTTGCCTATGGTTTCCCTCAAAGTTCCAACTTACCTTTTCAGCCCTACATTATTGTTTTTATACTTTCTTCTACACACGTGAGAGATCTGGGTCGCCCATTTTGTGCCAAATGAGCAGTTGGCTGTTGTTTCTTGGCCTCCAAACACACTGCAATTGTCACACTCAATGTGATGTCCCACCCTCGGGTTGACACATGGTTTGGGGGGAACACTCCACCGTTATGAAGGCGCTCTAGCCAGCTATCAAGTTGTACTGTTTTAGTGTTTTCTGTACGGTCAGGAGTGAGGCGATCATGAATGGAGGAGACCGGGGCTGGCGAAGCAGTCGGAACAGTGTCATTGGGAACGGGGAGTATAAAGGCTGGCTCAGCGTCACAATTACAGTTTCATGACAGCCGGGCTAGGAGGGCTTTCCGAGTACCATATTTTGTAGTCGAGAGTACGTACGGTCTAATAAAAGTCAAGTCGTCTTAACAAATTCGAGAGCACGGGAACATTTTCACGAGGCGACATGCTCTGAGATGATTCACCAGAGCCTTTTTGTCTTTTCGTTATGTGCAATATTTTTCGTTTACACGTCGTATTGAATATTACATTCAAAAGAGTGATATCAATTGGTTCAATTTGTTATCATTATCACCTTGACACAATTAATCTGTAATGTAAGCTCAATTTCAAGAAATCCTTGTCATTTGTGTTTCTCGGTCAACGTGATGCATTCTTTAACATATAATGAGTTTACCATTACTTTTTTTTTTTTTTAACATATAGACAAACGAAACACTTAGAGACTTGATTTCAGAAAACTAAGAAAGTATTGTCTCCCCCGAAATTCTAAATCTTAAGATTTTATATAGGATACACTACTACAGAAAAGGTCATTAAGCATGAATTTTAACCATCTTGAAATTTTTTACAAGAGATTGTCTTATATTGAAGTATCTTCAAATCTTGATTATTTAAAAAATTTAAATAGTTTTCTAAATTAAATGATTGTTGATTTGTATATTTAATATTGAAAATATTTAATAAAATTTGTTGAATAATATTATAATAAAAAAAGAGATTAAAAAAATCTTTCTTGTAACAAAAAGAAGACGTATTTTAATCAAACATCTATAAAACTTTATAAAAATGGTTTAAATTGAACATGTTATCATTTACAGTTTTTAATAATGATAAATCACATGTATCAATATGTAATAAATAACTAAATCGCGCGTAATTATTGTTAATAATGTTTACTATATTGTTTTCTTACTGTAAATATTAGCAATTGTATTTATGTTTTCTCGTAACAAGTTTATCTTATCTAATCATCCTTGTGTCTAATAACAAAGACAAAGATCCTCTAGTCCTGGATTGTATACACAACACAAAAATATGAGTGGATTCATTAAACCAATGGCGAGGCATTTTCCAAAACATTAACAATGCTTAACAAAATGGCAATTACATTTACCCTTTACCATAGAAAATATTGTATCTATACAAACATCCTAAGTAGTGCCTCAAACAACTATGGACCAATTAATAGCTATTTTTTGCTCAATTTATGTAATCAAGTGAGATCGAATTTATCGTCAAATTGAACTTGATTCAATAACTATATTGTTTAGTTATTAATTTATCATCTAAATTAAAACCAACACGAATCAAACATAGCAAAAATCAGTCACTCCACAAGGTCAAGTCCACAGGATCCTCCAAATCAACCCATTGGAACCCTTTTTTCATAGCTGGTGGAGTAAGGATGAGAGCTTCTGCCATACCATCAAGTATTCCAGGCATGTTAAACACCTCTTCTTCATCCAAAATCTCATTTCTTGACCTTTCCTTAACCGTCTCCGAGCTCTCCAACTCGATGCATGACAAAGACGATGATGACTTTCCATTCAATGTTTCTGCAGCCTCCATTGCTGCATACTGTATATCTCTAATGTTACTTGACCTAGCACGTGGCAGCTCACTTGCAGCCTCGGGGAAGTTTAGCGAGGCAGACTCCCCTCTAAGCGCCAAGGCTGCCGCGTCATAAGCCCTAGCAGCAACGTCAGGGCTGGAGAACGTGCCTAGCCATATTCGAGACTTCTTGTTGGGCTCTCGAAGCTCGCAGACCCACTTCCCATTCCTACGCCGAACCCCTTTGTATACGGGATGCCGCGTCTCCTGGAACTTCTTCCGGCCGGCCTTCCGCTTATGAGGATCGCCGCTTTGGGATCGTGATGAGGAGGAGGTGGCCACCATGTGTGGTGCTTGAGAGTTCCTGGTGAGGTCGTTTGAGGTTGGAGATGATTGCTCTTAAATGTTTTCCATTTGTGCAACAGAGATAGAGAGATGGTAGCTGCTCTAATAAGAGAGAGAGTTGAAAGTGGTAAGACGAGAATATTTATATATATATATATATAGACACGCACTTCCACAGATTTTATTTGAAGCATATGAAACACATGCTTTATTTTTCCAAAGTGTTTCCACGTCTTCCACGTGGAGTTTTCACTTTTCAAAATCACGTGGGATATAAGTTCACATTCATCTTGCACTGACCCTATCAGTGTTACATTTTACTGCTATTATCCATAATTGCTCCGGCATTCATAGCATATAATTTATTTTAAAAATTATATTTTATTACAAATCTGTTGAATATAGTAAAATAGTTAATTTAACAAAATTCTCAGCAAAATTAATAATTTTAGTAATAAAAGGATGCATTTTTCATGTTTTATTTATGTTCTAAGATACCTTTAATAAAGCCAACTACCTGCAGCTCGAACGAAATTTTTATTTTAAATGAAAATTTAGATGGATTGACGAAAGGTATATTTTGCAATTATTTTGAAAAGAAATTAACACTTTTAAATATTTTGGTAAAAAACTATATTTTCTTATTTAAAAATGATAATTTTTTGTGTATAGATTTTGCTTTTATTGGACATTTAATACTCAAACTCCATGTAATTTTATTTATTAAAAACTTAGAGAAAGAAAAAATTTATTAATTAATAACTCTTAAATGAATTATTAAAATGACTTTTTTTCTATTTTAAAACAGTAAAATCGTTAAAAAAGAATATTGTTGTTAACGTATATCTTAAAGCGTTTATTAAAATTACCCATTTAAAAAGCAACTTACACATAATACTTCCAAATACATTATAAATATACACGAGCAAGGATGGAATATACTCTTAGCATAAAATTGAAATGTAACTTATCTATTTTAAATACAATATTATACTTTTTCATGTCATGAATTGATGAATAAAGTGTATATATATATATATACACTGGTTAGTGGTCTGCTCAATGGTTTTAACATTATATATTCTAAAAGTTTTAGGTCCACATTGACAAAAAGAAGAAAGAGGACGGTCTGTGGGTCAGAGTGTGGCAGTTGAAGTTTTCGGCTATCACTTTTTATATAGGGAATCTAATGAAATAAGTTTCATAAATATTCCAATTCCAGGTCGGCCATGTATGTGATTTTGACTCATAACAGAGAGAGAGAGAGAGAGAGAGAGAGAGCCAAGTTCCCCCAATCTGTCCACCTAATTTGGTCTCTCTAATACTATTTTGTTTATACACAGCGCAAAATGATTGGCTTTCAAGCAGCCAAAGCTAAATTTGGTCATGTTTTGACTGCTAACATTTATTATGGATAGTCACCATCTCAAATCCAGAAACCCGGGTTTAGGTAAACGCAAGTTAATTTCCAAGAGATTTTGACGAAAATTATGAAAAATGAGAGTATTGTTTTGGTGATTTATGGTGTTTTTGTCGAGTAAGGCTTCGCAATTGAGCACATGTAATTTTGTTGCCTTGTTTCGATCGATCGTCAAAAGACATGAAAATTGAATAATTAGCTTGTACTTTTAGGAGAGTTGTCCTCGTTTGTGATGGGAGATAATTGTTCCCTTATGGATTTGAGTCCTGTAAATTGGGGAGATCAATTAGGTTATAGATGTTATTGGCTTATGTTAATTAACCAACGTCACAATGCTACTCAAAAGATAAGATCCTACATTGAGTGATGCTGTTTACCCTCCAATCTCAAACTAAACGAGCCTCACTCTTTTAAGATATTTTAAATTATAAATTTATTTCTATAATAAATTTAAATTATTTTATATAACATAAAGTAATAAAGTGGGGTATTTTTTCATCTATAAAACCATACACTTATCACTTATATAGACTGTACTTTTTAATACTATTCAAATCTTAACTTGATATGCTTTAAAGAATCTATTTTGATTTTTAAACGTAATACATTATATTATGGACAATATTAAATGATAAGTTAATAATTTTTCAATGATTTTTTATTTTTTAATAACAATTATAGTAAAACTATTGAATTCCTTCGGTAACAGAGCTTCCTTTTTTTTTTTTTTTCTATTGCCTATTAGTGATACGTAGTAATATAATTCTAATTCCAAAATTTATTTGCAGAAAACAATTATAGAAAAAAAAAAGCCAAGAAGATGTGGAATTGATTAAAAAATACGTATCCTTTCTAGTCAATATTATTTATCTTTTTCTGGTTAGTCTTTTTTTATTCTCTTAAAGTAATTACTTAGAAGAAGAATTATTTTGTTTTACAAATATGGGATGTAGATATGAAGAGAAATAGAAGATTATTATTGATGGAATTTAAAGAGGTAGAAGAACCAAGAGAAAAATACATTTTTTATATTTTTAAGTAATGTATAATAAGAAGTCGCCTTTTATGTGAGAGTGGGGACAAATATTGCACCGCTTTTCCTAACATAGTAACTGTATATATATATTAAGTTCATGTTTGTTTTAATTTTTACAAGTAAAGTTTTACATGTAGACGTAATTGACCTTATTACTAGTCTTTCACTCGAAGAAAATCCGTGCCTATTTTTACCTATTTGCAAAGAAATTAACAAAAGAAAATAAAATGTACAAGAAATAGACGAAATATGGTATAGTTCGAGGAAGACCGAAACCTCCAAAAAGCATTGTCTTTATAATCAAAGTTTTCTATTGTACATTTAATCGTAACTGAGTTATTTATACAATTAATTGTAACGAGAAAAACACAAAAAAGTAGGAAAAACCCTGTAATATTGCCCCGCTTTTGCAGAAAATGATAAGTTTATTTGACTTATTTTACTAACTTACGACTAAGTCCACATAAAATTGTACTTTTATTATTTTTTAATTATCTTAGCACTTAACACTCTGCTGTATTAAAAGCTTCCTTGCCCTCAAGGATTAAATTCTCGAAATCTAATCTTTAAATGCCCCGAATTCTCCCAAGTTGTCTTAGCTGGTGACAGCCATAGCCAATATACTAAAACGTCTTGTACGCTCTTTCTTGTACGTCTATCTATGATTGTTAGAGGCATAATGTGATTGAGGCTTCCATACCTCCAGACTCACGGTGACCTCAAGATTGCTTTTCTACCTTTCAGAGATTTAGAGGGCCATCAGATCAAGCCATAGAGACAAGATCAGGAGAATGGAATGGAGTCGTCATTCGAGTAATTAATCGAAGGAAATTGAATGAGTGACAATAGCCGATCGCTTACTTTTGTACCTAACTACCCCTCACCCTTTCAGAGCTGGGTTTGAGAAGTTAGGTACAGACCTTCGGTCTGCCTGAACATTGTTCGGCCTCTACTAGGTTTTACTGGGTTAGTTGTTTCTAAATCATTAATTCTATCTATCTTGACCCTAGGTTCATTTTTGTACACAACTAAATTTAGTCTTTTTAATTACATATGAGATGAAATAGTTTGCATATATCCAAATAAAGAAAGAGGAGAATGGAATTACATTTGCCGTTCAAACATGGAGGATATGGGGATAGGATTACAACAGTTGTCCAACATATGATATAAAATAATGATGCAAAGTAAAATTCATAATAAATCAAAACTAATACTTTAATAATCATGCAAATAAGATGGAAAGCACAAATAAATATAATGCAAGTAAAACTAATCATGTGAAGGAATATAACATAAGGAAAATGTCTTAATAGCAAGGATATGAGAATTTAAATAAAATCAAACTAGGAGCAAAAGAAACATTTAAATGATCAATGCAAGTGAAGACATAAGAATACAAACAACATAGAAGATATCATTGATAAAGAAAACAAAGCAAGCCTAGCATAAACCTAGATATACCATGTCAGAAAATAAGCAAAACAACTTGGGAATCAACAACTTAGATAAGTCAGAAAGAGATTAAAAGAAAACAGATTCTAGAACCTGGTATGAAGTAATTGAGTGCCTCAACTTAGAAATAAGAATAGGTGCACACCTATTCATACACGGGAGCAGTGCATAGAAACCAATTAGAAAAGACAAGATGGAATTTATGCCTATAATTTCAATGACTACCTGTTAAAAGCACACTGAGAGCTAAACATACGAATAGCAAGGGAAGGACTAAGTATCATAATAATAAAAAAGGAAAGAATGCTCAAAATCTGGAAATGAAAAATGAATAAACATGCGGCTTTGCTAAATAGCTCATTATAGACGTGTGTTTGTATCAAGTAGGCGCATGTCCATTCTTTCTCAAACCCAAATAGAAAGCTGATAGGTGTCTATTTATATATCATTTTCATATCAATTTGTCCATGTTTCTTTGCTATATTCCTTGGTATTTTTATGTTTTTGTGTGGTTTTGATGTTTGTAGGAGTTTTGGAGCAACTTGCACAAAAATGGAGTAAAACCCTTCATTTTCACCTATGCTAGTCAACCATCTTCTCGGATTTAATTGTATTGATATACAATGAACCCGATGACATATCATATACCGTTGAAAAGCTCTCGAAGTCTATTTTTGGAGAAATTTACGGTTTATGAATCCATTCAGTGTACCGAAAGTTGTAATCAAAACAGTGTGAGAAGTGTAGAAATGTAATTCCACACATCACTGTAGCATGTATAATACGGGACACTGTAGCACATTACTGTAGCAGAGTATTTAAACACAATTTAGGGTTTTATTTCATAACTTGAAGAGGGGAGAACGTGGTGGAGGCTGCAGCTCTGGAATTCTTTCATCTCCTGGAGTTCTTGAAGGAGAAAGGAAGCTCGGAAAGAGGAAGAACTACAATCCAAAGAGAATTACATCAAATTTGCTAAGTTTTTCCCTTCCCTTTCATTTTCTGGAATGTCTCCATGTTGTATTGTATTTACCACATTTTTAAACATGTGTAACTGAATCTGAATTGGTTGAGGGTGATTTCAAAGCCCTTGATATGGTTTTCGTGAGTTGATTGTGTAAGAAATTGTTATCCAATTCTCTAATTGAAGTTGCTTGTACTTTCCCATATCTAATGCTTATGATTGCTTGCTGATTGTATTTGGGGTGGCCAACTGAATATAATTTGGTTGTTGTCTATTGCTAGATTAGAAATCTTGATCCGTAATTGTCATGAATTTCGAATCATTAGTAGCAAAAATGTGATCAGAGATTGCAATTAGAAAATACAACCTATGTTAAATAATCCGAACCTGTGTGATTATTGCTTAGATCAACCTATCTTTCTTATCGTAATGCTTCCATTGAATTAAACTTAGAGAGCTTGTTCTAGGTTGTTTAATGGATAGAGATTAAATAAAGAGCTTGTTTTATTTTAACAAAAAAGTAAGGAAAGATTGGGGTAATAGAGCTTGTTGTTATCTACGGTTGATAACTTCAATGCTGTAATTGGATGTCAATTCTATGTTAATTCACAAATTCATATCTTGTGGCAGAGAATGAACCCTTAACTAGGTGCCTCTCATTGATTTTTCAATTCATTTAATCTTGTGTTATGTTATTCTTTATTTGCCTTTGTATTCAGTTTAATTAATCATTCAACAAAACCCCCCCTTATTTAGTTTATTGTTGCTGGAAAATAACAAATTCAATTAGAATCAATCCTCGTGGGAACGATATCTTACTTATCACTTTATTACTTGTGCGACTAGTATACTTGCTAGTTTCGAAAGCATCAAGTTTTTGGCGCCGTTGCCGGGGATTGATTTTCTAATCAATTTGTTATTCTGTTTTTACTACTGATTCTTGATTGTTATTTCCTGATTGTTTGTCTTTAGGCTTTTATGTCCGAGGGAGAAGCGGATCAGCGACTTAAGAGAATTAAGGAGTTTCTCCAATCCTCAAATTTAAGGCTAAATCGGTCAATTTCAACTCCACCTCCAGAATTTGACCTTGCACGACATACTTCCCTCCCATCTTCTTGTAGTTCAATCAAATCTGAATCAGAAGCAATGTCGATGGAAAACGATCAGACTCTTAAGGAGTTAGCGGCTCCAATTATTGATCAACAACCGCTATGCATAAGCACCAATTTTGAGATAGATTTTGAACTTAAATCTCGACTAATTCATCTCTTGCCTACATTTAATGGTTTTGCAGGAGAGGATCCGAACAAACACCTCAAAGAATTTCATGTGTATGCTCAAGTATGAAGCCAACCGGCATTTCTGAAGAGCAAATTAAATTGAGAGCTTTCCCATTCTCATTAGCAGATTCGACAAAAGATTGGCTATACTATCTACCACCAGGTACCATTACCACTTGGAATGAGATGAGTAAACTCTTTTTGGAGAAATACTTTCCAGCCTCGAAAGTTACAAATATTAGAAAAGATATTAGTGGCATTCGACAACACAATGGAGAATCTCTTCATGAATATTGGGAGAGATTTAAAAGGTTATGTGCTAGCTGTCCAAACCACCAAATTAGTGATGGACTCCTAATTCAATATTTCTATGAGGGTCTTTTACCAATGGAAAGGAGTATCATTGATGCTGCTAGTGGTAGAGCACTAGTTAATAAAACACCGAACGTGGCAAGACGTTTGATTAGTGACATGGCAGCGAACTCCCAACAATTCAGCAGTCAATTTCAGCCACAACTACCAAAAAGAGTAAATGAGGTAAGTACTTCAAACATTGAACAACAACTTTGTGAACTTACCTCTCTTGTAAAAAAAAGGGCTGTAGGACATATGCAGCAATCTTATACATGTGGAGTATGTTCTGCAATGGACCATCCAACCGACATGTGTCCAACTTTGCAAGAAGGAGATACAGAACAAGCCAATGCCATGGGTGGATTTCCAGGACAACCAAGGCAAAGGTATGACCCTTTCTCCAATACTTACAATACTGGATGGAGAGATCACCCTAATTTAAGATATGGGAATCATCAACCAATTGCGCCAAATGCCATACCACATCGACCACCAGGTTTCAATCAACCAAGGGTGCAGCAACCATTTCAAGCACAACCACAACCAGCACCACAACCAGCTCCACAAAATTTAGGTATGTCTCTCCAGGATATTGTTAAAGCACTTGCCACTAACACAATGCAATGTCAGCAGGAAACTAGGGCAAGTATCCAAAACCTGGAAAATCAAATGGGACAAGTGGCCACTAACATGAGCAAATTTGAGAGTCAAAGCTCAGGAAAATTACCTTCTCAGCCGGTGATCAATCCAAGAGAGAATGCTAGTGCTGTAACTTTGAGAAGTGAGAAGCAATTAGAGATTCCATCAAAGAAATCACAAACTGATGAAGGGGATGACACCACTTCACATGAATAAAACATCATCTTCTAAGGTAAATCCTAAAACTCATATTCCTTCATATGTTACTTCCCCACCTTTTCCTAGCAGATTTGCAAAATCAAAGAAGGAGGAACAAGAACAGGAAATCCTGGAAACTTTTCGCAAGATCGAGTTGAATATACCACTTCTGGATGCTATCAAGCAAGTACCTCGTTATGCAAAATTTCTGAAGGAGTTATGCACCAACAAGAGAAAGTTGAAAGAAATGAGAAGGTAAGTGTGGGGGAAAATGTTTCAGTTGTATTACAAAGAAAAATTCCTCCGAAATGCAAAGATCC